>CM040839.1:3845000-3925000 GCA_022828995.1 Vimba vimba
ACTTTTTTCAGGATTCATTGATGAGTAAAACGTTAACAGCATTTATTCATAAAAACAGCATTTATTCAAAATAAAAACATTTCTAACAATATAAATCGTTACCATCACCTTTTTTCAATTTAACGCATCCTTGTTGAATTAAAGTACTAATTTCTTAAAAAAAAAAGAGTTATTGTTCCCAAACTTTTGAACGGTAGTGTATATTGTTACAAAAGATTTCTATTCTAAATAAATACAGTTCTTTTTAACTTTTTATTCATCAAATAATCCTGAAAAAAGTATCTCAGGTTATAAAAAAAATATTAAGCAGCACAACTGTTTCCAACATTGATCATAAATCAGCATATTAGAATGATTTCTGAAGGATCATAAGACACCAAAGACTGGAGTACTTGCTGATGAAAATTCAGCTTTGCATCACAATAATAAATTGCATTTTAAAGTATATTAGAAAAGAGAACCATTATTTTAAATTGTAATAATATTTCATAATATTACTGTTTTGTTTTTTTTTTTTTTGTTTTTTTAAACTGCAGGCTTGATGAGCATAAGAGACTTCTTTCAAAAACATTAAAAATAGTACTGTTTCCAAACTTTTGACTGGTGCTGTATATATATATACATATATATTTATATAGATTTAATTAATTTCAATTAATTTAGTACTTTAACATAAACATATTTATTTCAGTTAGGCTAGTTAAAATGTCGTTTTTTTATTTAAATTTTTTCCATCTAATAAATATTTTATTTCAGCTTTATTTCAATTTCTGAATTTTTTTTAAATAATTTTCATTTTATTTAACAATAACACCACTGCTTCTTAATTATTTTATTGAAATGAATTCCCCATGGAATTCTGCTGTAAAGCAGCTCTAAAAAGACAATAATGTCATTATTCAGCTGAAATCAGTTCAGTGTTGATTCATTTTGGTTCAATAACTGTGTGAACTACATCAGTTTTGAAATGAGCTCAGTTCAGCTATAACCATTACAGAAGTCGAATGGCTAAAGAATGCTGTTTCATGGTGACTTTCAAGCAGGTTTTCAGTACAACATAAGATTGTGTGTGTTTGGGTCCTCAGGACACGGCCGGGGACAGTTCTGAGGCGGCGGACACACAGACGGGCTCTGGAGACGATGAGAGCGGCCGTCAGCTGGGGGAAGTGGAGCTGCAGTGTGCGCTTTGCATGAAGTGGTTTACAGCAGACACGTTCAGCATTGACACGGCGTGCGTTGCTCTCCTATTATCTGAGATGGACGGGTGTCCCACATGCATGCTCTTACGCTGTCTGTTTTCTCATTCCTGCAGAACTTGCCTGCCGTTCATGACCAATTATGTGTTTCACTGCAACGTGTGTCACCACAGTGGGAACACGTACTTTTTGAGGAAACAAGCAAGTGAGTGGATCTTTTTGATTTGTTGAATTAGTGATCACTGTTGCACGTGATGCTAGGGATGCACTGATCAGGATCTTTCATGGCCGAATCCAGTTTTTTACAGGAAAATGGGCTGATTCCGATACTGGTTGCTGTTTTTTTTTTTTTCTTCAAGCAGATTTATTTGCTCTATTACAAGCCAAACTTAAACAAAAAATCTCTGTAGCCATTTGAAATGAGAGGCAACTACTGCATTTTAATCACAATCCAAACAAAGATTCTACAAACATGTAGTATGAGCAGTTGGTTTTGATTTAAATTAAATTGTATAATTTCAAGATTTAACGTATAAACAGAGTGGTCTGACTCTAGATTTGAGAAATGATTCTACATAAAACATACGTGCATAAAACAAAAACAGCAGACTGACTATATATGTGTGTGTGTGTGTGTGTGTGTGTGTGTGTGTGTGTGTATATATGTATATATATATGAAGATGCCATCAGTGCCATCTGAAATTTTCTTCTAGAATGATCATTTTTATCAAGCTCGTATATTTAAGTTCAATAATTTCACTTAAATGGCAATGAAAATTACCTATTAATTGTCATTTAAGTGAAATTACTGAACTTAAATATACAAGCTTTATAAAAATGATCATTCTAGAAGAAAATTTCTGATGGCACTTAGAGGCTTATATATATATATTTTATATATATTGATTTCAATAAAAGAATATAAATATTATATTATTTATTTATTATATTATATATATATATATCTATCTATATCTATCTATCTATATATATATATATATATATATATATATATATATATATATATATATATATATATATATATATATAAAAATAAATATAATTTTATAAACTGCGCTTATAAACACTACTTTATATGAAGGAAATAGAAAATGCCATCAAAACTATTCTGAAGATAGTCAGTTCCCTTCAGAGACACGTTCATATAAACCCTCACCCCAATTCAATATTTATATATTTCTTCTTCTATTTCGAGTGTCGCGAACAGTCGTGCTCTCCTTTCCTCTCTGTGTCCCATCTCTGTATAAACAATACTGTAAACAGGATGTTAACACAGGCCAGTTTACAATATTACTTTGTCATTTTTCCACACAAATGACATTTTGGGAAATAATTGCAATGCAGTTTGTGTCCAAGTCCAGAACAGAGATCGGACACACACAAAAAAAGATGTCCGGTCGACCGGTGCATCTCTAATTGTTACATAGGGAGTGTGCAGTGAAGCACATGTTTTTTTCCCCATCTTTTTAATTGTGGAATGGTTTTATATCCACAGATCTGAAGGAGATGTGTCTCACCGCTTTGGCAAATCTGACATGGAGGTCCAGAACTCAAGAGGAGCATCCCAAAACAATGTTCTCTAAAGATAAGGTACACTTTCAGCTGAAGTTGACTGATTGTAGTGCCATGTTTTTCATATTGTGGTTTCAGTGGTGTTGTTTGGTTTCTTGTAAAGGACATCATTCCTTTCATTGACAAATACTGGGAGTGTATGACGACCCGTCAGAGGCCTGGCAAACTGACATGGCCAAATAATATTGTCAAGACTATGGTGAGTAATTGAGATGTTTGAGAGATTCTTGATTCTTACTTTTTTTTTATGTCTGTAATGTGGATTGTAGAGTTTTATAAAGGCTGACTTGTGTTGTTTGGACTTAAGATTAAAGAGCGTGATGTTTTCCTGGTGAAAGAACATCCCGACCCCGGCAGCAAAGACCCTGAAGAGGACTATCCCAAATTTGGTTTGCTTGATCAGGTGCGACCCATAACTCTTTTTAAAGTGTTTTCTTACTGTATAGACAGAGTGGTTATTATAATTAGTGTTGCTACGCAGTTAAGAAAAGTATGGAATTTGATTTGAGTAATTTCTAGGTCTGAATAACTATGGGGAAAAAGGAAAACCGAATATGGAAAATATTTGTTTCACAACTTTTGCCCCCATTCAGTTTTCTAAAATATAAAATTAGGAATTTAAAAAAAATAAACGTATCATTCAATAGCAAAAGTTTAGCGATCGTTGAATACAACTGAATGAATTCAAAACAAAGGTTTTCATTACGCAAATCTGTTTGTCTTTAACATAAGCAAGTCTCTTTTGAACTTGAAATGAATGCGCATGTGCCACTCAAACCAGGAACCGATATAGGGGCAAACGATCATCTAAATCATCAAACCGATGTGTCAGATGTAATTTTAAGCAATTAATAAAGCGTTTTAGGTTCTTCATCTTTTAAGTGCATGTTATCACTTTGAGAAAACCAATGAAAAAAAAGAGAAAATGATATTCCAAATATAATGCATAACATTTTTATATTTTTAAAAATAATTTGTTAAATATGGTCTGAAAATTGTACAGATAGGTTTGAAGATTAGAATTTTACATCTATTGTACACAGACGTAAAAACTGAATTATCTTGGAAACAGGAGCCAATTATTTATGTCAAATTTGAATTCAACACATCAATATACATAACAAAAATAGTACATTTTATCTCTGAAACAGATGAGTACTAAGAAATTGTAGACCAGTGTTATAAATGAAGGGGATGCATTGCATTGTGGGATACAGTATTTGTGGGGGGGCAAAAAAACGGATTTCATACAGAATGCATATTGTATACTAACATACCCAGTTTTCCGTTTTACTAATCTTAAAACTACTTAAATAATTTGAGTTTGTTATATGTTCTGTATTTGGTTTTATTCAGGATCTGGGCAATATTGGGCCGTCGTATGACAACCAGAAGCAGGTGACAACCATCACAGGCGCTGGAGGGTTGAACGGTAAGACAGAATGCTCTAAACTCTAGAAATTGTTAAAGTTGCATATTTAATTCTGAATGCTGATGGAGTTCCTTTAAAGCTGTGCGTTGTATTCCAGGTGGATCAAGTTTTTCAGGTGAATATGGATCGTTTTTGGTGTGGCTTTTGAAATCGGAGGCTGGTGTTTGGTTTGGTGCTCCTGTAACTTCCCCTCGCTTTGCATTGATCTTTTCCCTCTTGATTGACTTGCTTGCTCCTTTTGGCCACGTCTCCTCAATCTGCAGCCTGATGTCGGCACTATTCATGTTTCTGTGTGCTTGTGCCCCCTCTCTTCCCTGTTAGACAACGAAAATCTAACCGTCATGTCTTTTGGCACATATCAATGGACTGTCACTGAAACATATTGCTTTCACACTTTATCGTTGTGTTTGTCAAACGCTGACCATTAGATTGAACTCAATCCCTGATCAACACTCAGCTGGGCTGCTCTGTTTGTAAACTGCTGCAAGCATTTAGGTTTGGGCTTTAAAGGTGCTGTATGTAAGTTTTTCACTGTACTAAAGCATAAAAATACCATATGTTTGCAGATATTTCTGTTTTAGAGTTCACATACTGGTTTCTCTTCCACAGCCAGTTATTTTACTTTGAAATGTCATTTCCGTGTTGGAATGTCTGTTTTGGTTTTGATCTGTGCGAAAACGCACATTTGCCCAATAGTATTTCGCCACCACAGGTTGCCAGTTGGCGGAAAACACAGCATATTGCAGTCATGGAAGCCAGTGAACAAACTGGGTCAGGGATCCGACCTAAAATGCCTCCGCACCCATCTAAAAATCTCTATGAATTGGAGCATATTAAAACGCGATATCAACTTATCATAAATCAACTCAGCAACTTACAGTCTCCTCGCCTCCTTGTCAATTGCGCTCATTCCTGTTGCGTGTCTCCAATCTGGCAACCCGCGTGAGCGTCGATTCTGAGCAGGAGGGGGCGGGGGAAACAACTCTCTCCAATATTTTGAATTTGGACCCATTTCAACCGCTAGCTGTCAATCTCACATACTGCACCTTTAAGTTAGCTTTGGATGATCAGAGCATGTGAATCAGGCTGAGGTTGATTCTGCATCATCAGTTTTTGAAGACTCTGGTATGGATCTGTCACAGGTGGGCTTCCTCCAGCGGCCACAGGAAAAGGCAGAGGAGCCAAACGCAAACAACAGCAGCAACAAGATGGAGCCGCAGCTGGAACGGCCAAGAGAACCCGCAGGTACGACAACAAGCACATCTTAAAGGATTAGTTCACTTCAGAATTAAAATTTCCTGATAATTTACTCCCCCCAATGTCATCCAAGATGTTCATGTCTTTCTTTCTTCAGTCGAAAAGAAATTAAGGTTGAAGAGAACATTTCAGGATTTTTCTCCATATAGAGGACTTCAACGTTGAAGGTCCAAATTGCAGTTTCAATGCAGCTTCAAAGGCTCTACACGATCCCAGACGAGGAATAAGGTCTTATCTAGCCAAACCATCGCTCATTTTCTAAAAAAAATAAACATTTATATACTTTTTAACCACAAATGCTTGTCTTGCACGTCCACGACTTCACGCATTACGTAATGACGCTGGAAAGATCAGGTGGTAACCTGACGTAGGCGGAAACTCTCATTTTCTCCTCCAACTTCAGAATCGTCCGACATTGTTGTTTTACCTTTTATTTATATATTTTTTTCATGTAAATGGAATTTGACTTTAGTCTTTGCACGTTTGCTTTGTAAACACTAGGTCGGTACTTCCCCCTACGTCCCGCTTGACCTTTCAACGTGATTACGTAATGTGTGGCGCATCACAGCTGGTGCAAGACGAGCATTTGTGGTTAAAAAGTATATAAATATATATATATATTTTTTTGAAAATGGCCGATGGTTTCGCTAGATAAGACACTTTTTCCTCGGCTGGGATCGTGTAGAGCTCTTTGAAGCGGCACTGAAACTGCAATTTGGACCTTCAACCCGTTGATAACCGTTGAAATCCTTAGAATGGAGAAAAATCCTGGAATATTTCCCTCAAAAACCTTAATTTCTTTTTCGACTGAAGAAAGAAAGACATGAACATCTTGGATGAAGTGGGGGGGGGGAGTAAATTATCAGGAAATTTTAATTCTGAAGTGAACTAATCCTTTGAAGTTGACATGAAATGAAAATTCACCCTATCTGTTTTGTAAATGCAAATCCTGATCGGAGTAAAACATTACTCTGTTTTAGTGACCCGCTGTTCTCAGCGCAGCGCCTGCCACCTCATGGTTACCCTCTTGAGCACCCCTTCAACAAGGACGGGTATCGCTACATCCTCGCCGAGCCGGATCCTCACGCTCCTGACCCGGAGAAACTGGAGCTGGACTGCTGGGCCGGGAAGCCCATCCCTGGAGACCTGTACCGCGCGTGTCTGTATGAGCGAGTGCTGCTGGCGCTGCACGACAGAGGTACATGTGACATCCAGGGCTGCGTTTTCCAAAAGCATCGTTAGCCAACTATGTTCGCAAGTTCTGTCATTATCACCATAGTTCCACGAGTCGGTGTTTCCCGAAACCATCGTTCTAATGAACATTCGCAAAGAGCAAACTTGTGTGTTTGGAACGACAGCTCTCGACCTGTGGTTAGAAGCAGAGTTTCTAGTTTGCATGACATGTGGACTTAATAAATCCTTATCTTGAGCAAAATAAGCAAGCTGACGTTCAGTACAACCTGTGTCTTTTATTTAGAATACATATAAATGTAATTTACACTTTTAGTTTGTCTACAGATTTAAAGCACTGTTTTTGAAGAGTGCGCATGTGCGAACGTGCTCGACTATGTAAGAACGAGCCTATGATTGAATCTGGAAATTAAGCAAAGTAACTGAGAAAAATGAGAAATAGTCCTCAGATGCCATGTCTGTAATTTATATCAAAACATTAGCGTTAATTCGATCTCAAACAGAACTACTAAAAGTAGTTATTACTCCACCACGTGTGCAACATCATAAACCAACGTGGTTGACGACCACTTTGCAACAATATGGTTTCGGGAAACAGTCGTGACTAGCTAGTTGATTTCTTCAACGATGCATTAACCATCTAAATCATTACTGTAGTAGTGAAGCAGTGAGTTACGTCGTTGTTCGGGAAACACACCCCAGAACAGCCAATCAAAATAAAGCTTGTGCATGGTGGTTTACTATCTTTTTGACTGTTTCAGCTCCACAGCTAAAGATTTCAGATGACCGCTTGACGGTGACCGGAGAGAAGGGCTACTCGATGGTCCGAGCGTCTCATGGCGTCAGAAAGGGCTCGTGGTATTTTGAGGTCACTGTGGACGAGATGCCTCCGGACACTGCGGCTCGGCTGGGCTGGTCGCAGCCTTTAGGTCTGTCCTGTAACAACGCTTTTCAGCCTGCTAACAGTTACAGAAGCTGTCCGTATTTGTAAAAAAATAAATCTTGTTTTTTATCATCTGAAATGTGCTACGACTTGTAAAATGCAGTTAAACGCAAGCATGCAAAACGTCCAAAAATATTTAGATTTGTGCTGAATGTGAGAGGTACACTACTGGTCAAAAGTTTGGAATAATTTATTTGATCGAAAACACAGTAAAAACCGTAATATTGGGAAATCTTATTACAATTCAGCTTATTTTTATTAGCTGGGTAAAAAGTCAGTTTCACTGGAAATTATTATTGTCTTTACAACAGTTTAAACTACATACATACATACATACATGCATACGTATGTATGCATGTATGAATAAATTGATTTATTCAATATATATATATATATATATATATATATATATTTTATATATATATAATATATAATATATATATATATATATATATATATATATATATATATATATATATATATATATATACATACATATATACACACACTACCAATCAAAAGTTTTAGATCAGTAGGATTTTTAATGTTTTTAAAAGAAGTATCTTCTGCTCACCAAGGCTGCATTTATTTGATTAAAAATACAAACAAAAACAGTAATATTGTGAAATATTATTAGAATGTAAATCATCTGTTTTCTATGTGAATATACAGTAAAATGTAATTTATTCCTGTGATCAAAGCTGAATTTTCAGCATCATTACTCCAGTCTTCAGTGTCACATGATCCTTCAGAAATCATTCTAATATTATGATTTGAAGCTCAAGAAACATTTATGATTATTATCAGTTTTTTAAATTTTTATTTCATGATGCTATGATGAATAGAAAGTTCAAAAGAACAGCATTTATCTGAAATCTAAAGCTTTTGTAACATTAAACACTACGGTTCAAGAGTTTGGGGTCAGTAAGAATTTTAACTTTATTTTTGGGGGAAAGAAATAAAATAAATCAATACTTTTATTCATCAAGGATGAGTTAAACTGATCAAAAGTTACAGTAAAGACATTTATAATGTTAGAAAATATTCTATTTTAAATAAATGCTGTTCTTCTGAACTTTCTATTCATCAAGGAATTTTGAAAAAAATGTGTACACAACTGTTTTCAACATTGATAATAATAATGAAAGTTTCTTGATCATCAGATCATCATATTAGAATGATTTCTGAAGGATCATGTGACACTGAAGACTGGAGTAATGATGCTGAAAATTCAGCTTTGATCACAGGAATAAATTACAGTTTAAAATATTTTAAAATAGAAAACAGTAATTTTAAATTGTCATAATATTTCACAATAATACTTTTTTATTATTATTATTATTTTTTTTTTATCAAATAAATGCAGCCTTGGTGAGCAGAAGATACTTCTTTTAAAAACATTAAAAATCCTACCGATCTAAAACTTTTGACCGGTAATAAAAAAAATAATATATATATATATATATATATATATATATATATATATATATATATATATATATATATATATATATTTACCTATAAATACATAAATAAATAAATAAATATAATTTATTTATATATTTATTTATATATTTATTTATAAATAAATAAATATTTATATGTATATAAACAGTATATAATATATATATATATATATATACACACACAAAAAAAAACAGTAATATTGTGAAATCTTATTACAATTCAAAATAATATATTGAATATATAATAAAGTGTAATTTATTCCTGTGATCAAAGCTGAATTTTCAGCATCATTACTCCAGTCTTCAGTGTCACATGATCCTTCAGAAATCATTCTAATATGATGATTTGCTAATATAATTCAGATTTGCATTAAATAAATGTAATCTCTTTATAAAGTTTTTTTTTTTAAATAATAAATGTACTTGCTTTTCATTTCACTTCTGTACCATTAAATTTAAATAATTTGTTGTGGAGTTAAGGGAACTATTTTAGATGTTGTTTATCTGTGTGTGTGTTGTCTATCTCAACAATGCACGTTTAACTTAGTGCAACTTATACGGCAATATACTCCTCTGTGTATTTACAGTGTTCATCATATGTCTTTTATCCCAGGAAACCTTCAAGCTCCTCTGGGTTATGATAAGTTCAGCTACTCGTGGCGCAGTAAGAAAGGAACACGCTTCCATCAGTCCCTTGGAAAGCATTACTCTGACGGCTACGGGCAGGGCGACATCTTGGGCTTTTTCATCCAGCTTCCAGATGAGACCGAAACCGCCAAGGCTCTGCCTGACACGTACAAGGACAAGGTATGAACACACTGAATAGTTTGTTCTTTTACTTCCTTTTTTAAAAACATTCTGGTATGATTTTTACTTTTAGTTCATGTCATCTATGTGCTAGCGCTCTCCTGAAGGATAAAATGAATTCTCTAATGTCATCTTAAGTGATAATATTGTTGATTCTCCTCAAAGGCGCTGATCAAATTCAAAAGCTACTTGTACTTTGAAGAGAAAGATTACGTGGACAAGGCCGAGAAGAATTTAAAACCCACCAGTATCAGCCGAGTGAGTGTTTCATTGCATTGCATTGATGCATTCAAAATGTTGCATTGCATCATCACTGATGTCTCATGTTTTTGTTTTTAGATGATATTTTTCAAGAACGGAGCGAATCAAGGTGTGGCCTATGAGAATCTGTTTGAGGGGATGTACTACCCCGCCATATCCCTCTACAAGAGCTGCACGGTATGGCCGTTTTTAACTAAAAATGTACAATTGTTTATGCTTTTTGGTCTTTTGTTTACTCTACAGTGGCGTTTTGGGGGCGTGAAAATGCAAACTTTTGAAAAAGGTTTCTAAGGGCAAGTTTTTGAAAACGATAAAGTTTTCGTCTCCGCCTACAAAAACGTCTTCCGTTTTATAACGTTTTATGACGTCGTGCGTATTACGTGTTCAGTCTATAGGCATACGCGAGTACTTGACAACCAAAACGACAATGGACTACAGACTACAGGACTGTTTGTGCTGCTCAAGACACTGAAGTGTAGATTTACCACATCAATACCACTTCTATGACCAGCAGAGACGCATTATTTACCTTTATCGTGATTGTTTGTAGAAAAATGCTTATGTGCAGGGCCGTTTGAAGGAATTTGGGGGCCCCAAGCAAAATGGACATGGAGGCCCCCCCAATACACCCCCCCCCCCCCACCGCAGCTTAGCCATAGTTCACCCACACTTTATATAAATAAAAAATGTTTACAGTGCAAATACAGCAGTTGCATATACTGTGCATAAAATTTTTAACATTTTCAACAATTGAACATTTGCAGTAACCTTGAAGTAACTGTTCAAGATCCATTGATAACTTAAAAATAATGTCATATTTGCATAAACTGTCACTACAGAAGCCTATATCCCGACACTAGCACATTAAGATAAGCTATGAAACAAGTAATAAAAACTCAGTGAGTGTTTTAGCGCAATTTTCTGACGTCATGGGATCACAACACTAAGAGATAGTAAATCTTTTCCTGGATTTTTTTTTTTGTGCGTTCCCGAGATTAGACCTTCCTTAACATAATGCCGAAAACCCGAAGTCTCTAGGTGGTCTGGTTGAGGAGTAGATAGAAGTGCAAGATTGGTGCGCACATACAGAACAGAAATCATGAGTTAACAATCGCAATTTTGTCCGGTGGAAAATTGCGCTAAAAAGTTGCACTAACTGTTCGTTACAAGCAGCATTTGCCGTCAGGCAGATAGCTAACATAAACATATTTTTGCTAGCCTACCTGCTGCAAAAGTACACCATTTGTACAAGACAAGTAGAGCTATTTTATCCAGTGTAATTTATCACTTATCACTATATTTTTTTACCTTTAACTTCTTTCTTTTCTGTCTTCCTGAAGCATAATTCGCTTCATGATAACTGCCGAGGAGGTTTTGTATTTTGCCGGCAGCAGAGATTGCGTGGTTGGCTGGCTGCTGTCAGCGACTACTGAGAGGGGGGCCCCCTTGAGGGGGATCCCGATAACAGTGTCATTGCACTTTACTGCATTGACTATCAAAGGGGCGCTCACACAGTTTGTCGTTGCATTTTATTATTAACCAGTCGTTGTCTTGGGGCCCCAGGCCAGCTCGGGGCCCCAAGCAATTGCTTGGTTTGCCTGCCTTGTCGCGACGGGCCTGCTTATGTGCGCAGGTGTGTAGTATTTCTTACATCGCCAGCTACTGGCCTGGCATGCGTAATACAGCGTTTTCAGTCGTTTTCGCAGGTCCGGGTGAACGGGGATCGTTTTGACAACTTAGTCTTGTTGTCTTCCAAACATTCCCTAATAAAGTCAGATTTTCCATTTTGTAAATCAGTAAATCAAGACAAATTAAAATATTTAAACAGATTTTCTTTGTTAATATGCAGCAGGAACGAAGCTCTTTGATTTACTTTGTGCATGTTATAACTTTCATCGTATTGTGGATCTTGCTTTTGATTATGCGCAACCACAAGTTTGGGGTCGAAAAGATTTTAATTGTTTTTGAAAGTCTCTTCTGCTCTCAAAGGCTGCATTTATTTGATACAAAATACAGTAAAAACAGTAATATATGGAAATATTACACATCAATGAGACATACTTATTCAGTCGGCTCTTGTTTATGTTTATTTGGTAGTTACAGGACATATTTACATCACATTTAGAAAATGATAATTTCTACAAATATGCCACCCAAAGTACGACCTGATGAGCTTTAGCACTCTCTCCCAGTAGGCTACAGTTACATTTCCAGTCAGAGAAACAGAGGAAGCTCCTGAAAAAAAAAAAAAGTGGCTTTATTTTATGATAGTCCGGAATAAAGAGAAACGCGACTGGCCCTGTCACGCACTAGCAAGTCCGGCTAAGCTAGATATCCCCCCCCCCCCCCCCCCCCCCAAGTATTTTTATTAGAATTTTACATTTTACAAAAAAGCAAAATTAAACAAAATACATTTAGAAAATGTATACAACTCAATGAATGATAATATCAACAGAAATAAGAATATAAATAACTATTAATATCATCCACCATTAATAACGATAATATAAAAAGGAAAAGAGAAAAAAAAAGGAAAAATTAAAAAAGGAGAAATTAAAAACTAAGAACAATCAGGGCGTATGCAGTTTCAGTAATGAAGCACAAGCAAAAATTCAGTAGAGGGCAGAGCAGACAGCATACAATGCTCTACATTACCGGTCAGAGTCAGTGTTAAACTGGGTAAGATGATCCAGAAATGGTTGCCATATACTGTAAAATTGCTCAAGATTACCCATAATTCCATACCGCACTCTCTCCTAAGCTAGATATCTTTGACCCCCTGCTTTAAAGTGTGTATCAAAAAACTATCATTAGTTACTCTGTATATACTCTAGATGGTGCCGTATGAATGATGTGGAGATGATGCAATTGAAAGGAGCGTGTCGCACATCTATGAACCAAAACCAGTGAGCCCATATACAATTGTTTATGCTGTTTCCTCTCTCCAGGTGTCTGTTAATTTCGGACCACACTTTAAATACCCACCAAAAGACATCACATATCAGCCAGTAAGTATGAAATCACACTTTAATACTTCTCCTATTAGTACTGATATATTCCTATGGGTAATTGCAAAAATAAAGGCATATTTCTACTAGGGTTGTTAATAGGGCTGGGTAAATAATATTGATTTCTCGATTTTAATCGATTCTCATTTTTACGAACCGATATCGATTCTTAAATCCCAAGAATCGATTAGTCATCCTGTTTTCAGTTGATAAATGAATGTAACATTGTAGCGCATCCCATCCAATAAATCGCAGTAATCTTTGTGCTTTGTTACTATTGATATAAAACAAAGTCTCAGATTTCAAATTACGTTCATTTTCTTATGAAATTCAAATACATAATTACCGTTTTGGCGCTGTAGCGTGAGATTGCTCTGGCGCAGGTCAAGAGAAGCACATGATCTTCTCTTCCGCATTAACACCAGTTACAGCGCGAAATAAACATGAATGAGCATCTGAAAGTGTGTTAAAAGATAGAGTACAACTTATCGAAGTCTGTATCATGTGACATGGAATCAATCAGTGTTTCAACCGTGGAAAGACGTCAGTAAGTCATGTAACGTCACATTTACCTCAGAAAAACCATATCCAGTGACCATAAAGTCGTTAGTCAGCTAGAAAAATTAACTCTAGAGGAGCATTTTGCTAAATATATGCACCATATTACATATTCATTATAATTTTTAATATTCTTCAATTTTTAATGCATGTTTGAATAAATCTGGCAGGTTTTTATGACAGCCACCATTTAAATGTTTATATTTCATATAACTTTATTATTATAAAAATAAATAAGTGTATTTTAAGTGTTTGTATACAAATCAGTTAATTTTTACCTTCAATATTATAGTAGGCTAATGAAGCCTATAGAGCTGGTAAGTCCCGCCCCTTCCGCTAATCGCCCTGGACCTCAAAGTGGAAAAACCGTCAATGCAAGTGAATGGGAGAAAATAATTATTTTCTGGTCCCGTTTGAATTTTGCCATGAATGTGAACATATGTTGTCTGTGAATTTTTTATATAACTTTTCGTGTAAAGAATGCTAGAATTTAGCGGGTAGAAGTTTGATACGGTTAGACTTTGTGTGAGAGCACTTTGTGGACTACAACTCTCGCTGCTTTCGACGCGTTTGAAACGTCAACACCACAAGCACACAAACACTAGCTCAAGGATCCCGCTAAACATGGCTGTGTCTTTGATGCACTTCATCGCCTTCTTTAAGGGAGAGGACAAAATCGTTGAGGTTGGTGAAAACCACGGGTAAGTCAACTTTATGGGGTGACGTCACATAGGCGACATGTAGTCTTTCTCGTTATGTCTTTTCCACAACTGCTAGCCGAAGAATCATACCATATACTGTCAAACTCGTAACATGAAAAGTTATATAAAAAATTCACAGACAACATATGTTCAATTCATGGCACAATTCAAACGGGACCAGAAAATAATTATTTTCTCCCATTCACTTACATTGACGGTTTTTCAACTTTGAGGTCCAGCGGGGTTTTACTGAAGGGGCGGGACTTACCAGCTCTATAGGCTACCACTGACTCCCACAGTTTACAGCATTAGTTCAGAGATTTGTTTTCCTTGAGAAAATATGCCATGTATTGTACCTGATTTCCAGAATAATCGAAATCGAATCGAATTGCAAGCTTGTGAATCGAAATCGAATCGAATTGTGAAATTTGTGTCAATACCCAGCCCTAGTTGTTATAGATTATATTTTGTTAACAGCCCATTAAATAATTGGAATACCAAAATGATGGTTCGTTTTTAAACAGACTGATTCATTGTATGATTGAAAGCAGGTGGACTTCGCACTACACCTTATTATTAACGGCTTTGGCCCTTTAATTCTAGCGAAGACATTAATACTGCGGATGACGTAGCATTAATCATAGAATGACATTCTAGGGAAGCGTTTGCTTCAGGGTTCACACACTTCCTGAAAAAGTACTTACATTTCAGACACATGGATTCAAGGACTGGAAAGAATGGGAAAACAAACACTGGTCCTTGAAAGTGCTTGAATTAAACAATAACTACATTTTGTAAGAGTAGCATTGTGCTATTACAAAAAATTGGCCTTTATGTGCTGACTAAGCCAGATCAAATGCTGAATGGGGGGGAAACGGGAAAAACCTGATTTAAAAAAGAGGCGGATTTCCTTCAGAAATCTCTCTTTACTTTGCAACTGATCGAACTTCACCCTTTATGTGCCATTTCAGTGCATGTACATAAATATTAATATTTCGGTAACACTTTATTTTACAGTGTCCATGTTACATGTACTTACCATAGTAATAACAGTAAATTATGCATAATTACACGCAACTAACCCACAACCAAACCCTAATCCTACCCTAACCCTATAGTAAGTACATGTTGTTAATTAATTTTGCTCGGTATTTAAATGTATAATTACACTGTAACAATGACACCTTAAAATAAAGTGTAACCAATATTTCTTTAGCTTTAATGCCCAGTGTTAAATTCTGCTTTACATAGTTAATGTACAATGATCTGCAATGTTGTCTTTCACTGTTTTCATGGTGTTGATTGATGTTTTGTCGGGAATCCTCAGATGAGTGACATGGGTTGGGGTGCAGTCATTGAACACACGCTGGCAGACATGCTGTACCACGTGGAGACGGACGTAGACGGCCGGCGGAGCCCACCGTGGGAAGGTTGAAGACCGACACTGTCTGAGAACACAGACTGACTGATATGGATGCCATATTCATAACCCATGTGTCTGAAAACTATCCCCTCATGCTTTTCATGGACCATTCAATGTCGAATATATTTGATTAAATCATCTGTTTTGTATCCGTCCCTTGTTTTTCATGCAGGATTGAGAGGGTTTTTCTCATAGAAATCAACGTGCATGTCTCATATTTCAGTTTTCTTATTATGAAATATCATAGTGCAGAGTCCAGAGTATGATGTTGATAGAAGAATCCAGTTAGATTATGATGTATTTGGGGTGGAGTGTCTTTTATGCAAGTTAACGTTTCGTTACATTTCCTCATACCTCAGATTATTCTTGGTATCAGTCATCTGATTTCATTTCCTTCATACAACATCCTTATAGTGGCGTTTTTACCCTTAAATCACATTAACCTGTTAAAGGCAGACGTTCAGTTGTGTGTGTCTGACCTGAGAGTGTTCTCCGAGGTCATGGGTTTCCATTCATGGTTTTTTTAATTTGTTGTTTATTTGTTAATTGGTTTGTAGTCATTCAGATAGGTGTAAAATATCTTTTTTTGTAAACCATGTTTTATACACAAACTTGTTTTAATAAAGTTACTCTAAAGACTTTAACCATTTCTGTTTTCATACATGAATGTTTTGTGATATTTCTACACTGAAAATTGAATTTATGCAACAACCAAACACAATTTTCACAATGATTTTCTCTTTTATTTACAAATTGCGCATACACAGCATCTTAAATCTTTTTTTGAAATATGAAAGTATGAAAACGTATTACCAAACCCTGCAGATGGTAGGGTTTGTGACAGTAAATTTACACAATATCTTTTCAATATTATTTAAACAATGTCTCTGAATAACCTCTCCAGAGATGAAGCCATCGTTTCTTTAAAAAAGAAAAAAAGTAAATTTGCTTTTTTCCAGTCCTTACAGCTCTTCTGCAGACAAGGTGCGATATATTGGTTCAGCCTCCTGACCCCTGTGCTACAATAGATACAAAATAAAATGTGTTTTTATTGTCATACGCACATTGCATTTTATATGTAAATTACATTAATATTCCAGGTTATTGAATGAAAATGACATCTGAGTTCGTGAGGGAAGTGTTGATGCTATATTTGATTCTTTAACCGTTATTTTTGAATTGGATTTTTTTGATGAATCGGTTGATCCGATTCACAAGATTTATCACGCATCAGATCAGACTGAGTTCAAATATAACTCACGGACTCGATTGATTATCAGGGTAAAATTATGACTTAATGTGCGGTTTACCGTTGTTTGGAGATTTTAATAAAGTCATTAAAATAGGAATCCACGCTTGAGGGCGAAAGATTTTCCAACGCAAATTCGCAAAACGTTTTTGACGAATTCGACGCGTTAACCAACCAGAAAGCTGCGTTGTTGGAAACGGTTAAAAAATTATTCGCAGAAATGTTATATTTGAATTTATATGTATTTATGGGCGGATCTTTTGTAAGTACTTTAGGTAATAATTTAGCTGAAAGTCGTTTTAACCCTCCTATTACCTTTGGGGTCGATTTGACCCCATTCAGTGTTTAACGTCTCTAAATACATACTTAAATTTTTTTTTTTTGCTTCATATTTAAAGACTTTTCCTAATTTAATGGGGACAACTGGGTAAACATAAAATTAACATGATGAGAGGTTTTCAATGTTCTGTACGTACTTTTGTAGCATCGGTGTTCTTTGGGGTCAATTTGACCCCAGGCTCATTTTGCTGTATAATACATAAGAAATATAATTTTTTTTGTTGTTCACACATTGGTGATTAGGCACAAATCCCACATTTATTTTGGATGATATTGAGGTCATTATAAGTTGAGATTTTATGATCTTCAAAAACCTTCCCTCTGCTTTAGGGCCCTAACCTGACATTACCATATAAGCCTACCTGAAGTATTGCAAGAACCACTGACAAGAAATTAGATCTCACAAGAAATTAGATATTTCCAGTGCCAATTATATATTTCCAGGGAAGGGAAAACATCATTCTTGCAAGAACTTTGATATTTTGTTCCGTGGGTGAGGGGAAAACATAATATAGGGGAAGAACAAATGTAGCTTCCACAGAAGCCTTATAAACCATTTCTCTTTGTGCTTTGTGAGCTCTCTCTTTATGCTCTTTATCAATTGAAAATTACCTCTTAGCAAAGTTTTTTGGGTTTTTTTGGGGGTTCTATACGGACCTGTTCGCCAGCAAGACACCAGTCGACCCGCCCGAAATGCAGGACGACGCCATACCAGCCATCCCGTCAGTGTTGACCAGTGAGGTCAGGCATGCGATCCAGAACATCCAGAAAGACCGGGCGCCAGGGCTGGACGGAATCGAGGCCGAGCTGCTCAAAGAGGGTGGACCGATGCTTTGGGCAGCATTGGCCAGCCGTTTCAGCCGCTACATGGCGCAGAGAAGAACACCAGATCAATGGAAGACGGCCAAGACAGTGCTGTTGTACAAGAAGGGTGACCGCGAACAGCTGAGGAATTATCGGCCAATCTGGCTCCTGCCGACCGTGTACAAGGTTTTCACCAAGGTGCTGTACAACCGACTAGCCAGGCAGTTGGACGAACAACAGCCACCCGAACAGGCCGGCTTCTGGTCTGGCTACAGCACAATGGACCACATCCACGTGCTGAACCAACTGCTCGAATGCTGCCGGAAGTACAAGATGCCCTTGGTACTGGCCTTCGTAGACTACGAGAAAGCCTTCGACAGCATAGAGATCAATGCCATACTGCTCGCCCTACAACAACAGGGCATCTCCTACGAGTACGTGGACCTTTTGCGGGAGCTGAACAGCGGATGCGCCACCAACATCACCTTGTTTGACCGGACACTTCCCACTTGAATGACAGGGTACAGCTGTGGCCAAATTTGAAATTTTTGCTGCTTCAGTTGTTATGATGTTGATTCACATTTTTCTAGATTATTGTGCAGAATGATCAGAGGCATTTTACATCATTTCAAAAAGCTTTATCACAAAACCCCACATTTCACTGTTTTTGTCCTTGGCACCAAATTACCAGCTAACATCATTTTACTAATCATCAGCACATGATTGCTATAAGGAAGGAAGAAGTGCTTCCAATCATTGTGTTCTTCTGTTAGCAATGGCTTCCTCCAAAGAAAGATGGAGGATCATCTTTGCATCAAAATGGCCTCCATTTACCAGATCATCAAGAGCTTCAAGAATAGAGGTTCGGCTGCAGTGAAGAAGGCTTTAGGATGTCCCAGAGTGTCCAGCAAGTACCAGGAACTTCTCCTCCTGAGGAATCAGCTAGGGAATCGTGTCACCACTAGTGCAGAACTGCTCAATATTGGCAGCAGGTGGGTGTGAGAGCATCTGCACACACAGCGAGGCCAAGACTTTTGGACAACGACCTGGTGTCAAGAAGGGCAGCAAAGAAGCCACTTCTCTCCAATAAAAACATCAAATATTGGCTGAAATTCTGCAGGAAGTACAAGAATTGGACAGCAGAAGACTGGTGCAAAGTTAATGTATCTGATTAGGACATCTGGAAAATCGATTGTCCAGAGAAGAAAAGGTGAACGCTACCATGAGTCCTGTGTTGTGCCAACAGTGAGGCATCCTGAGACTATCAATGGGAGTGTCATATTGACCCCAAACCTATCCTTGATAAAATATATTGTATAATATAATAAATAAAAAGCTATTAAAACACCAAAAATATATATAATTTTAGAATTTTAGACAAATCAGTGACATTTTATAGTGATTTGCTAATTTGTCCATAGTCGTGCAATAGGTATTCTGGATGTATAAGGGGTGGGGGTGGGGGTGGGGGGTTGGTAGTGTTTTATTTAAATGGCTATTTAAGCAGTCAACAAAGAAACATAAAGTACCTGACTTAAACCTTTGGGGAAAAAATCAAATTGTGGGGGTTTAAATTGCTGGGGTCAAATTGACCCCAGTGGGTAAAAGATGTTGGTAGATTTGAGGGTAACAGGAGGGTTAAACACAAGTAAATTATTTTTGCGGTTGTTAGCAGGCTAACTTATACGTCGTAAGTTAAAGACCAATGTCAACATGGTAACGTTAATTGTGGGATGTCTAGGAAATATATTTATAACCCATTACACATATCTCAGTGCTTAAAGTACCTTGTTAACATTCAAAGTTATTCATTCAATGCGGTAAAGCTGAAATATGCAAACCGCCTTAGTATGCTTAATATGCATAAATGCCAGAGGCTAGCCTGTTTAAACTGGTAAATAGATGAGATTTTCCATTACGATGCATAACGTTCTTTTATGTGGGAAATGCTTGTGAATAAATTACATGTTTGTCATTTCATTGACAACTGGAGAGAGCTATTTTTGGAGCCTCGTAATCAAAATAACTCTCCCTCTCACTCTTGCAGCGACATCTTTTCTCTGATGACGTGTTTACTGGCGCGAGGGCGGGACAACCTGTCACTCACATAATATCCACCAATAGCAAACCATCCAGTGAACTCCAGATGGATAAAATTAAGTCTGGCCCTGAAAAATGTTCTTGTAGGAGAAGCTGTTTCTATGGAAGCTTGTTTCCACCACAGAATAAAACAATTTAAAATATAATTGCGACTTTTAATCCCACAATTAAAAGAGTTTACATCTCACAATTCTGGCTTTTTTTTTTTGCACAATTGTGAGATATAAAGTCAGAATTACAAGATATAAACTTGCAATTGCGAGATATAAAGTCAGAATTGCGTGATGTAAACTCGCAATTGCATGTTATAAAGTCAGAATTGCGTGATATAAAGTTACAATTGCTTGTCATAAAGTCAGAATTCAAGTCAAACTTGCAATTCCGAGATATAAAGTCAGAATTGCGAGATTTAAAGTTATAATTATGTGTTATAAAGTCAGAATTGCGTGATATAAAGTTGCAATTGCGTGTTATAAAGTCAGAACTCAAGTATAACTCACAATTCTGACTTCTTTTCTTAGAATTGTGAGATATAAACTTGCAATTGCGAGTTAAAAAGTCCAATCCTGAGGGAAAAAATAATTTTTTTCAGAATTGCAATTTTATATCTTACAAATCTGACTTTATAACGCACAATTGCAAAATTATATCATGCAAATCTTACTATAACTCACAATTGCAAGTTCATATCGCATAATTCTGACTTTATAACTCGTAATTGTGAGTTTATATCATGCAATTCTGACTTTATCACACGCAATTGCGACTATATCATGTAATTCTGACTTTTTTCTCACAACTGTTAACTCGCAGTTGCAAGAAAAAAAGTCAGAATATGAGATAAAACCTCGCAATTACCTTTTTTAAGTTTTTACTCTGTGGCGTAAACAAGCTTCTATACGTTTAACTTGCATATACATCACAACAGGGAAGAAAAGACTATTGGAACTTCCGTTTCATGCCGACTTTAAATTGTAAATGACCTGGAATATTCTGTTAATCAAAGCACTGTCATACTGTAGTTAGTCATAGGGTAGTCCCTGTCATAGGGTAATAAAGTGCAATGTTGTCATTTAAGGGCTCCTTACTCGTCTCCTGAAGATTCTGTTCAGCAGCCGGTGTCGAGTGTATTCTGGAGGACTATGATTGGAGAACTGAGTCTCCAAGCCGTTCTGTGGGATCATCATGCTACGGTCCAGATCGGGTGTTCTTGTTCCACGTGGCCCAAAAACATTCAGGTCCTTGAAACACTCAGTCTCAATCATCTAAATGAATTTTATAAATGCATATATGAACAGTTAATATAACAGAAACATAAATATACATTGCTTTTCTTTAGGTTTCTTCCCTACCTCATTCTGCCAGGGCACAGGCACGCTACCTGTGTTAAACTTGCTGTAGAAATTATCATCGACCTGATCAAGGATCACTCCTTTAACCGTGGAGAACTGATCGATGTCCAGGATGTCCGCGCAGTAAACGGCTCTCGGCTGGTGGAGAGAAGAAAATCTGATGAGAAAATGAACATCACAGGATTGATTTCAGGTGAGAAACAAGACACTCACGTCAGGGACAAAAGGTGGCGGCATCCTTCCAGCCTCAAGTCTCGTAAAGTTGATGCTCGTAAAGAACGAATGACCTTTGATGGCCTCTGCTCCTTGCCTGAACTTGCAGCCCAGTCGCTCCTTTGGGTTTTTAGCCAGGAGCTAAATTGAAAAGCAATTTGAAAAATGTACAGTATTCCTTTTAAATGGACAATAAGACCTAGATTAGATCAGATCGTATCAGAAGAAGATTGCACGTATTCAGCAAAGCACTGTAAAATGTGGCCTCACGCTTTTGCAGATGGATGAGGTGTCCTCGTCAAACTTCTTTCCGTAATGCTCGACCGTCTCCAGAACTCTTCTTTCCAACTCATGTCTAGGCAGCCGTTCCTTGTGGTCGCGGAACGGAGGTTTTCCGGCCGTCATCTCGTAGATTAGACACCCGAGTCCCCACCAGTCCGCACTAAAACTGTAGTTTGTGTTTGTGATGACTTCTGGTGCTGGCCATGTGAAAAATATCAGGGATATAAAAATTATTCAAAAATATATATTTTGCATAAAGAAAATTAAGATTTTTTTGTTGTTGTTGCATTGAGACATTATTTAAATAATAATAAAATGTAAAAGTTAGATAGGTAATAATAATTAAATAATAAAAATGTTCCCCTTGTTATTTTTACCTTAAATCCAAGCAAACTCATTCTCATAATCTTTTATTAATGTGTAAAGCATGTATACACTATTGTAGAATTTTTCGTTCTGCATTTATGCTGAATTAAAAAGATAATAACAATCTAAAAAGTGAAACACCTGGACATATTCATGTTAAATTTGGAAATAAAGTCAGAATGAAAATCTTAATGATAAAAAAATATATAATAATACTACTGTTCAAAGGTTTGGGGTCAGTAAGATTCTAGTTTTTTAAAGATATTAATATATTTATTCAGCAAAGGATACATTAAATTGATCAAAAGTGACAGTAAAGACATTTCTAATGTTACAAAACATTTCTATTGCAAGTAAATGCTGCTCTTTTAAGCTTTCTATTCATCAAATAATCCAGATTTTTTTTTATCATTGTTTAAATATGAAGCAGCACAACTGTTTTCAACACTGACGATAATAAGAAATGTTTCTTGAGCATCAAATCATCATATTAGAGTGATTTCTGAAGGATCATGTGACACTGAAGACTGGAGTAATGATGCTGAAAATTCAGCTTTGATCACAGGAATAAATTACACTTTACAATATATTCAAATAGAAAACAGTTATTTTAAATGTTAATATTATTTCATAATAATACTGTTTTTACTGTATTTGTGTTCAAATAAATAAGCGCATAAGATACTTCTTTAAAAACATCTTACTGACCACAAACTTTTGATTGGGTGTAGTGTATAAAATATTTTTAAATGTCTGATATGATTTAAAACTGAATATCTATGAAGATGATTTTCATACCCATGTAACCCACAGTTCCCACTCTTCCCTTCACGACTCTTTCTTGTGGCAAGATTACGGCGAGTCCCAAATCAGAGATCCGAATGTGACCTGTCAGATATAGGGAAAGGATAAATATTTAACAGGAAAAGGAACTTTTCACAGTTTTTAAACCTCTCTAGGCTGAGAACTATTTTCCTGATTCAGGCTTCCTTACCGAATACCTGGGAGGAAAAAATCCTGAAAAGAGTTCTTTAATCAAAGCGTCGTCTAAAATGAAATGTAAGAAACTGGAATTCTACATATAGTGGCCCCAAAGTGTATTTGTATATACACTTTCACCAAAACATTTGACAAAGATCTTTCAGAATTTAAGCGCGGATAAACATTTTATCTTATGCAATAGCGTTCTCACTTTTGTAACCATGATGCAAGAGTCCAAAAACTTTTTGAGCAACAAAAGTAAAAGTTTTCTATGCGACCCACTTTGACGTGCTTTCATTTCCTTGTTTATGAAAACAAAAGCAATTTTGGAGAAATGTTTCCTGGTGAAGATTATGAGAGTTGATTATGCTAAAAATAGAAAGTAAGGGGAAATTTGAGATCCTGAAGTGAATGTTACAAAGCTTGTATGGGCAGTAATTATAATGTCTTTTGTTTAGTTTTTTTTATGAGGAAGTGCACATACCATTATCATCCAGTAGAATGTTTTCTGGCTTTAAATCTCTGATTGAAATAAAACAAAACACATGTAATTATGAGCGAAGCTAGATCTGTTTAATTCGATTTCTGGAAAGTATGTCAGATATATAATCTGTAACTGCATCCAGCCAATTAAAAGTCAAACAATGGCTTTTGGTTTTATGGCCTACCTATAAACAATGGATTTTTTATGAAGATGGTCCAGGCCGCAGAGGATCTCAGCAGCATAAAACTGTACTCTGTCTTTGTTGAGCCCCTCTGTGCCCATGTTATAGATGTGAAACCTCAGGTCTCCTCCGTTCAGCAGCGACAGCACCAGGCAAAGAGCCTCTTTTGACTCGTATGCATATGCTAAACTCACCTGACATATTCAGATAAACACACAGACAGACAATTTACACAAAACCAATCACATTTACAGTGCAATAGTAAACATATACAGTACCGTGCAAAAGTCTTTATTTTTTATTAATAAAAAAAGGTTTTAAGCCAGTTATTTATATCTTTTGCTGTAGTGTATCAGTAGGAAATATCAGTTTACTTCTACAAACATTCATTTTGCTATTAACTGTAATAATCCAGTGAGATTTGTGTATGCACAAGGAGTCTGACAACAGCCGGTCTGATCTGATCTCACCATCATCGAGTCCGTCTGTGATTACATGAAGAAACAGAAAACACTGAGACAGACTAAATCCAGAAGAACTGCGGGAACGTCTCCGAGACGCTTGAAGAAACCTTCCTGCAAAGCGAGGATGCTTTCAAAAATATTGTCATAAATATATTTTATTTATCAATTAACTAATATTAACTAAATCAGATCAATATTTGGTGTGAGCTTTTTAAACAGCTTTTGTCCAGGTACACTTGCTCATAGTTTTTCAGGTATCTTTGCAGGTCAGTTTCTTCAAGCGTTTCGGAGACGTTCCCGCAGTTCTTCTGGATTTAGTCTGTCTCAGTTTTTTCTGTTTCTTCATGTAATCACAGACGGACTCGATGATGGTGAGATCAGATCAGACCGGCTGCTGTCAGACTCCTTGTGCATACACAAATCTCACTGGATTATTACAGTTATGGCAAAATGTATGTTTGGAAATGTAATCTGATATTTCCTACTGAAACACTACAGCAAAAGATATAAATAACTGACTTAAAACCATTTCTTTATTTTTTTGGGTGAAAACACTGACATGCCTAAGACTTTTGCACAGTTCTGTATATAAGAGAAAAATAAAATCTGTTTTGCTTAAAGAAATTAATTTTTACTACCTGAAAAATAGAAATATTTTTTGCATTATACTGTAGAATATATACTACCATGATATATATATGTGTTTATATGTTTATAGATATATGTGTATATATATATATATATATATATAGATATATACAATCTTCTTTCTATCTTATGTTTTTGATTTCTGAATGAAATATGACCTGGATGTGTCTTGACCAGTTTTGTGAGTTTCACCCAAGCAGAAATAGTCATTTAAGCATGAACTTTTACGTCAAACGGTTGCTGATAATAATCATAAATCTCACCACAAATCTGCTGTTGAGCCGCTCTAGAATCTGTTTCTCATTGAGGGCCATGGCTTCCCCCCTTTGCTTCTTAACACGTTTCTTCTCCAGTTTCTTACATGCATACATTTTCCCCGATGCCCGGACCTGACACGCACAAACCTATAATGAGAGGCTTCATGTTACCTTCCCACGTTTTCCTCTTCATTTCTAATATAAGCTTCTGTAGGACATGATTATCTCTACTATTGTGCTCTTACCTCTCCAAACCCACCCTTTCCCAAAACGCGGTATTCTCGAAATGTATCTCGGGTGATTGTGCGTCTGCGGGGATGAAAGCGATGTTACATTCAAAACACAAACAGCATTGCTTTAAAATGATTGAAAAATCCCACATCTGGCCCACACTAACCTCTCAACCATCTTCCACTGCAGGAATCGGTCAAAGTACATGCTTTTCTGATACTCTTCAAATGGAGCTCCGCTCAGATACTCATGAAGTGCCCTACAAGACCCAATAAATGACAAACACGTCAACACATCAATGCTCACGGACACACATGCACAACGACGCATTGATCATGGGACTGACTTTTGGCAGTTGCTGAAGATATCTCCAGAAGCTTTGAGCTCCAGGTCGCTGCTGCACTCCTCGAGTTCTCTGTGGACAATCTCCCGCACCCTAGAAGACTGAACACATGCAGGACGTCATGAAAACGAAAGAACATGAAACGTTCTTTCAAAGTTATCTGGTCTTTAATAATGTTCTCAAAACGTTAGCACAAAATCAAATCAAATCAAATCAAATCAAGTATATTTGTATAGCGCTTTTCACAATACAGGTTGTATCAAAGCAGCTTCACAGTATTAAATTAAAATAAAATAATACAACAAAGTTTGTTTCTAGTGGAATTTATTGATTGATAGAATAAAATTAAATATCCCCAAAATATCCCCAACTGAGCAAGCCAAAGGCAACAAAAACACATCATTCATGGAGCGTGTTTTTGTTATTATTAGTTGGGAATCCGTCTAATGTTATTTAAATGTTACTATTTGTTTCAGAACGTTCAGAGAACATTCGAAAGTAACGTTCCAATAATGCTGGAACATTCTGAACATTCAGAGATACTTTTGATACGTTTAACTTAATGGGTAAAACATTCTAATTTGCACTGTTTTCTAACTGCAGATATGAAGTTTTGATTATCAGATTGGAAGTGGAGAGGAAGGAATAAAAGCATGTGTCAAGACCTGTGAGGTGAGATATTTTGTGATGAGTTGCTTGCCAAATTTCTTTCTCTTGTCATCCGGTGTGACCTCATATTCCACCTGGAAGAGCACAAACAGAGGATTCATTCACTAACATCAACAAGAAAATTGCATTTCACGAAATGTTAGCCTGACAAATACACTTTAATAATGATTTTTAATAATGAAGTTGTAAATAAAACAAAGATTATGAACAAATTTCATGTTTAATTCAATGTGTTACTTGCCATTTCTTTCTAATTATTTGTGAAATTTACAAATGTAACAAATTGGAATGTTAAAAATTTGATATATCGCTATTTCAGTTTTATTTTGATTAATTTTAGGCCTATTTATTTTGTTACGTTCCCACTTTAGTCTAGGGGATTTAAAGAGGGAGTAACAAATGATAAATAAATAAACGTGAGAAATCTCCTTTCTCTCTATCCCAGCTCTAATTCTTTTCACATTTATATCCAAAAGGCTACACAACACCCATTGATTTACACTTTGTCACAAAAGGAAACTGAAAGAGTATGCTTAATGAGTTTTTCCTTTATTATTTTAATGTTACATTTGATTGAATTAATTATTAGCTTTATCAACTCACTAACCCAGTATGGGAAACCCAGTATTAGACAAAAGATAATACCGTTTCATCCAAGAGGTTAATGCAATGCTGCAGATCATGATCAGTTGCACAGAAAAGGCGGAACAGTTGATTTCCGATGGGCTGTTTCACACACAGACTGTCATAGTCTCGCTCTGGAAAACAGAATGAGTCATGATTTATTGAAAACAATACAGTGCATTCCAGGGATTAGAGGCACAAATATTATCTTTACAGTATTCATTTCTAATATTGACATCTTCGCTGTGTATAAAGTCCACAATTAAAATATTTAAAAACGCAATTCCCCAACTTTTGTCCTTCTCACCAATGCTTTTCTCCAACTGTATGCACTCGTTTATGTGTGGGAAACGCAGAAATTCCCTCCATTTTCGACTCCTTCCTTTGCGGTTCGCACCATTACCTACTGCACAATGGAAGAAAGATTTCCAAAAAGAGTTTTACAGTTTATGAGAGCCCGATTCTGGTGCTTAAAAGAACCCAAAAATGAACCATCAAGTTCAGAAATGCATGATTGTCCATTAGATGTCCATTCAGAAATTATTGTTATTATTGAAACCGGATATTTGGAGATCATGAAATAACACAGGAATTGTGTTTCCATGAAATTACACATTAAACAAAGTACATTTAATAATTTTATGTATGTATGCATGTATTTATTTATTTAATCTCATTTAGAGTACTTTATCAATCCATATTGTGTGCTCTTGAAATGTTCAGAAATCAAAAAATGCTGTTGATTACTATTGCTGCAGCTCATTAAGTCTAACACAGAAGGACTAGAAGGATTTATGTTTATTATTCCATCAAGGTTATTTTGAACAAAGGTTAGACGTGCAATGCAGGTACTAGAAATGTGTGTTTGCGTGTGTGTGTGTGTAAAAATAGATGCTTTCTTAATCACGTGTGTGTGTTTGTGTAAAAATAGATGCTTTATTAATCACATTTGTGTGTTTGTAAGTGTGTGAAATGTTTGAATGATGGTTTGTTGACAGTAAAACTGCAGAGAATCCATGGCATCCTCTACTATACGCGCCTGCTCTAAAAATAGCAGTAGGAATGAAGCTCTAGGTCTATAGGATGACCGATATCAGATTTGAGACACCACACCTGTACTGTTCAGAAAACCAAAACATGCAAAAGTATAGCTTCATAATGCTAGAAAGTCTTCACTTGGGCAGTTAGTGCTGAAGACACTTGACAAAAAGTTGACAAAACATGACAGGTTTTGCTTATTTTGAAACAGCAACTAAAGCTATTTTTAGAGCTCAGATTAGTGCAATAGCAGGTACTGCTGACAGGCTAAAGAAGTCAGACCTGTTTGTGATGCAAGCCCCGCAAAGGCTTTGTGTGTCTGGTTTTGTTTTGAGGTCAGAGTATTTCAGGTTAGAGGCGCAGGACAAACGAAAATATGTTGAATGAGCTGTTTCTTTTACTCACAGCCACTGAAGAACAGCAAACTAAAGCCAACATTAAAATGTGTTTTCCCCAGCCTTTTACAGTGTTTTCAATCCTTAAGCATAAAATATACTTAAGTTGACACGTATATCTAGACTTTTTTTTAAAACAAACATCAAGATTTTAGGATCAAATTAGGTTCAAAGTTCCAGTATGTGAGTTTTTTATTACTGTTTTCTCTTCACTCAGTAAGTGAAATACGTTTTATACATTTTAAAAGTATACTTATATTACTTAGTCTCTCATAACAGCATAATAATTTTTAAATAATCAACAAAATACTGTTTAAAATGATTTGAAATGTTACACCACAGGACATGTCAGCTACCCAAAAGCATTTCAACTACCCATAAAATAAGGTTTGAATCAGTTTAATTAATTTTGTACTTTTCACATTAACTAATGTCAAAGAAACAATACAAAACAACTCTACAATCTGTTAAAACACATTAAAAATGTTTTATCTCAGCTGTTTTATTTACTGATTTAATGTTTTTTCTTCTTCTTAAAAATCCATTTTCATCACATGTAAAGAAATACAGGCGAATAAATATTCTTACCTTCTCGTGCTCTTATGAGTGCACTGTTTGCAACCATTGATTCAATCTCCATTTCTGTAGTGTCATCCGATGAAAGTCAGTTGAAAGTTGGGAATTCTGCATTTAAAAAGATTTTCCTCCTATAATGTGCACCAAATCATCACAAATTTAGTGAGGTAGAAATGCACTCAATTGAGATAACTTACATCTCCGGTGCATGCTATCAGAGTGAAGCCTTCTCTGACAAATGACAGCTTAACTTTCTTGTTCTTGGGTTGCCCAATCTTGTTTCACCTGTACAGCTGACCTGACAGGTGATGCTTTGGATGCCACAGACGCATAGTGACGTTACACTTTCCGGGAGGATTTAGCTGAACTTCAAGCCAACGTCTCACTCAGAGGAGACTGAATTTAGAGAAAAAGATTTAGAAAGTCCAAATATGATAAATACAATCTAATAAACTGTATGTTGTTCCATATAAAGTAAGTAATATAAAATAAGTTAGGATATAAAAATGTGACTTATGTGCAGGATAAACTGTAATGGGGCAATTTATATTACATTCACAGCATTTAAAATAGAACATGGTAAATGTATCACACTAGTTTGTCTTCAACACTGACTTGATGCATACGTTTAGAGACTGTGTTTAACATGCAACTAGCGCCACCATCTGCTCTATATTAATATGAAACAGATGTATGATGTAGAATTATAAAGATATGCATCACCTATATGCATTAAAATAAATATACTTTCCTAGATATTTGTTTCCAAATAGACAAAATCAATCTTTAATTTAAGTAAAATCCTTGCAGTAACTCCTTGAAGAAGTTTCTGCTAATTTGCATAATATTAGAATGCGACAATTATAAAATCTGTAACAAAAAACAGTCCGATATGTTTTTAAAATAATAATAAAAAATGCCATTTAACACAACTTATTTAGTGTATTTTAAAACATCCTAATGAATGCTCAGGTAATGGAACTCATTGGAATACAGTATTTCGACGTCAACCAAGCTCGCTCCTAGCAGCCAATCCTGTGCCCTGCTCGTCGTGCGTATTAAACGCGTCAGCCAATCAGAGCCAACCTGCAGAAATAGTCTATCGCGATTGGCTTGCAGCGTCAATCCGGGCTCCGTCGTAAAGCCAGTTTAGAGTCGAAAGGTACCAAGATGGCGGAGGTAAGTTGGAAAATTGGGGGAAGGCGTCATATTTTTGTCGCTAATTTCTTTTACCACAGTACATTAGTTTGGGATTTCTATATCTGATTACGTGTAATTATGCCTTATCTTTGGATAGAGGATGGTTTGGCGGAGATACGTGCGATATTGGCCGTTAAAACGAGTGTTTTAAACGTCGATCGGCCTCTTTTAGCGTCGAGCGTTCAGAGCGGGCGTCAGATCTGACTGAGCGGAGCTGCGAGTAGCGTCGAGCGCGCTGCGATGGTTAGTTAGTACTGAAAATGCTTTTTTTGTTTTGTTATTTTGCGCTTTTTAAAGATTTTTACTTCTTTATTATTGCCGTTTTTTCGTCTGTATACTTCTGCGCGATTTCACAGAGTAATTGAGTGATTTTTCCCTATTGCTGCAGTACCGAATTGATGCTGTGAAGTGGCGACATCAAACCATTTATTTGTTTAATTTTAATGTTATAATTTATAATTCAACACAGCTGTATTTTGTTTAAGAGACCCAGAACACATGAATAAATATTGGTTATTTATTTGGCTTGTTAGTGACCCTCACAAACTCTGTGTATAATTTTGTAATGTAAACTGCGGATTTAAAAAGTACAAATGAGGAATCAACTGTTTTATTTTAATTCTTTTAAGGGATGATTTCTGTCCATTCATATAATATATTTTTTTTGTATTCAATGACATTTGACCAATTAATTTTTTTTTATTCATCTTAATAAGTCTGTGCAGAGCATGCTATCATTATTCATATTTGAATTACTATTCATCCCAATATTATATTCAAACGATTACTGTTACTATAGTTTACAGTGAGTGTTACCATAGTTAAATTGTGGTAATTCTTTTGCCTCCACTGTCATCAGGACAAAAAAATATATATAGCCTATTTAATATGGGTTTACAGCAGTAATAATAATTTGGTTACTATAGTAACATTTTGTTAAGGGAAGTTAACCAGTGTTCTTCATAAGGCTGTAAATTCCCCAAACCTCACATTTTCTCTTTGTAATTTCAGGCTTCCTTGGGAAGTACAAGCCCAGGTAATGTTTACTTACAAATCATATATATATTATGAATAAAATATTTGTGTGTGTGTATATATATATATATATATATATATATATATATATATATATATACACACATGCATGTATATAATAAATATAAATGTGTAATTGGGTTAAATAATATTTTTGAAATGTGTGTAATAACATTTAATATTTGCATTTAAATTATGAATTAATCTTTACAGTTGGCTCTTTGTCATCGGAAGATCACGATTTTGACCCGACGGCAGACATGCTGGTGCACGATTATGATGATGAACGTACGTTAGAGGAAGAGGAGATGAGGGATGGCGAGTCAAGCGGGAGCTCGGAAATCGCGGATCTGGAAAAGGTTTGCCTTCATACTTTTGCCCAACGCTCATGTCGCTCTCATTTATGGATGATAATTTTTATATTGTGTGTAGGGATGTCAATTAAAATAAATTTCCAACGATCAATTAATGGATTAATCATTAACCTACCAAGTTATCATGTTGCTTAACCAAATAGGTGTCGTTTAAACTTAAGCTTGGCTTTACAGTGAATATAGGGAATATGACCATCACTTAATTCTGCTGACATATTAGAAGTGCTGTATTTTCATAGCGTAAAAAACCATTTCATCTCTAAAACCATTGTCATGTATCGTTGAAAGCTCTCAGCTAGCAGAATACAACAAGCATATTTGTTTCAGACCAGACTTTACCAAGTTTTTATATGAAAAAGCGCCACCGTCGCACATGTAAACATGATGCTTTTGCACTGTTTTTGTTTGTAACTTTGCAAAACATTGGTAAACCATAGCAGATCATGTGTTTTTATTTAGCAGAGCAGGTGATCTCGCACGAGCCGAATTACTTGTAATGTTAAAGTACTTTATGATAAATACTTTGCTTGTTACATATACGTGCAACATTTCAGCCGTAAATAAATTAAATAATTATAATAAAAATAATTAAATAAATTATAAATGTTAGCTAGATTATGTTCATTACCTGTCTAATGATATATGTTTTTTTTTTTTTTTTACATCTATTGCATGTCATTATATATAGCGAGTTAACTCACGTTATTTAAGTTTCGCACTTAAGAACTTCCGTTAAGGGAACATAGTGAGCATCGATGCTCCCTGGTTTTCACGGTGCATTGTGGGACTTCATCAGTGCCCTGACTTCTGAACTCGGGATCTGATTGAGGCGTACCCATTAATACATTGAGTATGTAACTACGGTGCGCTCACTTAATTTATCCTTGTGTGTCCACTGCATGTGAGCCGCAAAACTACATCAAATGATAACCATTGATAGGTTTCATCAATTAAATTATCGACAATTAATCGATTGCTGATTAATCGTTAGCGTCCCTAATTGTGGCTAGTAACAATTATAACCATGCTGACATTATAAAAACACAAATTGTGTTCTTTTATCCATATAATAATGTCTATTAATTAGTGCTGTAGCGGTGCGTCGATTTCGTCAACGTCATATTTTTGCGTCGACACTTCTTTATTTCTTTATTTATTTTTTGCACCATTCCCGGAGGTACAGCTCGCCACACACACCGCCCGCTGTGTTTTTCTGTCATCTTTTCTCCCTTTCTTTCCAAACCGCGACAAACGCCAGTCTCCTTTCTCTGCAGAATGCTATAAATCCGCTCAACCAATCACAGCGCACCATTCCACGCATTGTAAACCGTAACGGCGGCACTTTGAATACATCCGGCATCCTAGTTTTCCTTATCTACTAGAGATGTTCCGATACCCTTTTTTCCTTCCCGATACCGATTCCGATACCTGGACTCAGGGTATCGGCCGATACCGAGTGCTAATCCGATACCTGGGTGTGTATACAGCTGCAATTCATACTAGCCCTGTATGAATTGATAGAATTATTTTATAAAAGGTATTTTAGTTTTACAATATAACTGTATAAAAAGTGCAACAAATAAATCTAGGAATCTAAAAAATTATATATGAATAATAGGGGTGTAACGATCCACAAAATTCACGGTTCGGTTCGATACCATACACTGGTGTCACGGTTCGGTACGTTTTCAATACAGCAAAAAGAAAGAAATGCCAGAGAAATTTCCTTGATTTACATTTTTTATTTATTTATTTTTTATTAACATCATAAAGTATGATCATTTTTTACTTTGAGCAATGATGGAGCTATAATTGACATATAAAACAAAAACAGCTCCTTATAAAAAATGAAATGTAATATTGTAGTAGTTAAGTTATAAACAAAGGTTTATTTTATTTCAGATTAACATTTGAGGGCAGCAATTGTATTCATAATGTCAAAATAAAACCAACGTAACGTTACTTGAAAGCACAATGTTCCTGATTTCCACGTCAGCGCTGTTTGATCCGTTAATAACGGAGAAATGTGAATGTTTCTCACTAGATCTCGCAGCGATGTTATTACTTCAGTGGCGAATTCAAATGCTTTCTTTACTGGATCTCTTAGCGCTGTGTAGCAACAGTGTAGCTTGATCAAGTCAAGATCGGCTCGCGCTGCATTGTTCCAAACTGTTTAATGGTCCGTGAAGCACAAAATAACGAGTAGCGCAGTTTTGTTCCGTTTTCATTACGTTTGCCATTTGATGTTGGGCGTCAGCGTCTCTTACATTATGCGCTTGCCGCGCGCCTGCATCTGAAAATGTGCGTTTTCATTTCTTCTTCGCTGCTCTAAACAGTGGTTGCTTGTGGCAACAGCACAACTTCCTGTTTTGCCACACGCAACCACTGTTTAGAGCAGCGAAGAAGAATTGATCTCCGATTTGCAGCGTAAAGTAAAGCTAGCGTGCATAACTAGGTATTGTTTAATAAAATGGTATCGGATCGGTACATGGGTAGATGTACTCGCCGATACCGATGCCAGAATTTTTATTGGTATCGGCGGCATTTCCGATACTAGTATCGGAATCGGAACAACCCTATTATCTACTTTGTACTTTTTGATCAACAAACAAACAAAAAAAATGAATACATTTGACGGCATTGATGAACCTGTGGTGGTTTCTGCCGTAGGGAAGAAACGTAAGCCATCGAAATCGAATCATTTACGTGAGGAGATTAAGAAGATGAGGCACACGAGAGGAAGAAAAATGCTGACTAGCTTGTTCACACACGACACGACAGCATCAAACTTCTGTCACGCTGACACGTTAACCCCAGGGGATCTTTTAAAAAACTTATTTGTACTCAAAGTCAACGAAAACCGAGCAGGACCAAGCCATTTTACTGCTGATCGCCGTCAAAAAAGTTCAGGAGGTATTTCCTAGCGATGGCTGATTGAATGTAGCCTATGTTTAGTCCAGTACGTGCCTGTAGGCTAGGGCTAGGCTATATAAGATTAGTATTGACCGAGTTCAGGCTGTCATATGTGGATCAACTTACTTTGTTGTGTATTTTCAACAGTTTCAATATGAAAAATAACTTGTATATTGATTCAATGGATTAATTGCATTTTTTGGAGAAAAAAAAAAAAGTGTCACGAATTTATTGCATTTTTGGGAAAAAAAAAAATCCGTTATTTAAATAAATCTTTGAAAATCTAAATCTGGATTCGAATTTATGTTATTATAACCTAAAGATGCTATGTGAAAGTTTGAAACAGAAAATAGTGGTTTTCATCTTGCCGCTTTCTTGGTAAAGAAAACACATTTTTACTCAAATTAATCAAAATGGATTTATCACGTTTATACTACAATATTCAGAAGTAAACATTGTAGCTGACAGAGTGTTTATGTCAGAATGTTTATTTTTAAACCTCAACCTTCTTGGGGCTAATCCATCGGACTAACGGTTCGAGAGATATGCGAATAACAGACAGGATAATTAATTCCAATTAGTCGACTAATCGATAAAATAATCACCCGACTAATCGTTTAATTAATAATCGTTTACCCCAGCCCTACTATTAATATTAACCAGTACTGATGTGATCACACATATATTATGCATCATTCTGGAGTTGTATGCATGATTCTCAATGATAAACCATTGGATCTCAAGCAAAACTCTTTCTCACAGGAGGGGAACATGCCGTTGGAAGAGCTGCTAGCGCTATACAGATATGAAGCAGCAGACAGCGCTGTCGGAGGGTCGAGTGCGGACAGCTCGTCTGTAGAGCTGACCGATGAGCTGCCTGACATGACGTTAGATAAAGTAAATATATATGTATATATCATTTTTTTTATTAAAAAAAATATTTTTTATTTCTTTCTTTGACATTGTTAATGTCATTTTGTCTCGTAACAGGAAGAAATCGCTAAAGATTTGCTCTCTGGAGACGATGAAGAAACACAATCTTCTGCCGATGACCTCACACCATCTGTGACGTCACACGAAACCAATGATTTCTTCCCCAGAACTCTTCGCTGTAAGCACATAGATGTTGTTTTAATATCACTGATGAAAGTGTGGCCTTTTCTCCAGTTTTAATTTGAGTATTTAAATTTTTGTGACGCTCAGTTTTGATTGTTCTTTTCCAGCTAATGTGATTTACGATGGAGACAAAGAATCTGAGGGTGAGGATGATGGGTTGAACCCTGAAGACTCTCGCAAGGTGAAGAACTTTGTCAATCGTGAAATCCCAAATAGATTTTTACTGTCTTAAGCAGAGTTTGCAGTTAAAAATGGGTTGTGTCCTATTGTTCATGTGTGTCAGACAAAGTTGTGAACCTGTTGAAGATAAATGTATATTTTATTAGCTTTGTTACTTTCACAGGAAATCATGGTGGGATTTGAATACCAGGCAGAAATTCCTGCTCTTACCTGTTATAATGACCAGGAAAAAGGTGAGTAAGAACAAGAACAGATTTGTGTCAGTGTTTACATAAACCAGAAATCGCCATGAACATATACATATATACATTTATGTCTTAGTCAGTGTTTTTCCTGGAACGAACATGGTCATCCACACACACACACAGTACAAAGACCCTACTCATGTGAACGGCAAGCCCAGTGCTGACGATAAATCCAAAATAAATGCAAAGATACCGTTTGCAATGTTAATTTATCCCTATTTATTCTGAAATATAAAAGTCACTGTCAGAACGGATCATAAACAAAGTGATTAACTATTTTATATTTAAGAATATAAATGTATATGTAAAAAGTCACTGATTTAAAAAGTTATTAATAAAATTAACAACAAAGTAACACAACATAGAGAAAGTGGCAGGTCTATTTTACACCCCCAAATTTGACAGTATCACATTAAGTCCATTGCTACGGTTATTGTCAATCAGATTCAATCGTGCATTTAAATATGGTTGTCAGTCCAGAATCTTTGCAGTAGCCGCGTTTCCACTGTCGGGCCAAGGCCAGGCCAGGGCTTTAAACGGGCCGTGCCGGGCTAATAGCCTCGGGCCAATAGCACCGGGCCTGCGTTTCCACTGTCGGGCCAGAAGCTCCACAGAACTTCACTAAAACACGCCCGTAACACGCCTCTCTGGGACAACGTCACAATAACCCATCATTTCACCAACAAATGGAAGTTTTATCAGAAAACTAATCAGAAATCACTGGAAACAGCGTTGAAAACAAACACGATAAAAGCGGCCGTTTGCTAGCTTTTTTTTGTTTGTTTAGGCTACTTGAATATTTAAAACCCAAGCATCGATGTTTTACCACAGGTTTACAATAAAAAGTGATACATTGATCATAATGAATTAATTTATGTCAAAATTGCACATTAGTCACTCAGAAATAAATTACCGTTAGGTCTATTTCACAAAAGAAAGAGGACACACTTACTTTTTCAGTCGCGTCTGTTTCTTTATCTGGTAACTTAGTTACAGGACATATTTACATCACATTTAGAAAAAATGATAATTTCTACAAATATATGCCATACGACCTGAGGAGCTTTAGCACTCTCTCGACTCCCATACAGATATTTTCAGTCAGAGAAACAGAGGAAGCTCCCGAAAAAAAAAGTTACTTTGTTTTATGATAGTCCGGTTTAAAGAGACGAGACGTAGGCTATGACAGATAAAATAAAAACATGACTGTGATAGCCTTTAGGATTGGTCTGATTTCTTCAAGCGTTCACTATGTTGTTTTTTTTACTATGCGTATCTTGAAGCGTTTACTATGTTTACTATGGTAACGGCTAGCGCGCATAGTCTTTTTCATCACAAACAGAAGGCATTCAAACATGAACGCGATTTAAATTATTTTATTTTTAAGTCTTTAATGCTGACAGAATCATCCGGCGCTGCCGTCTCCCGACTCAGGTGAACTCCTCCTCTGTTGGTAACCACTCCTCTAGCCCGAGCTGGCCCGCTTTGGCCCAAGGTATTCGACGGGCCAGAAATCCTGGCCGTTGGCCCCCAGTAAGCCCCGATCAAGCCCCGGAAGTGACAGTGGAAACGCGACTGGCCCTGGCACGCACTAGCACGGCCCGGCCCTGGCCCGACAGTGGAAACGCAGCTACTGTGTAGTTAGCAGCGTGTGTGTGTATGTATGCATGTATGTGTGTGTTAGATACACAAAGCGAGCAAAGCTCACTGCCATTAGTCACTCAAGCTGCCAATTACAACGCGTGGTACACAAAGCTGCACTCTTGTGAAAACTCCCATTATAATCAATGAAGCTGTCTACAAAGTGCAGTGAATCTCTTATTGACATCATGTTTATACCTTGCTGGTTATAATGAAAGGTTTCTTGATCGTGATTTTGAGCAGCGTTGAGCTGATTTCGACTAACTGAAACATGCCTAGCACTGCAAAAGCACGTTGTAAATAGAAACCTTTGACGATCTTCACAGAGCACTTACACAAACACTCATGGCAGCGTTTTAAAGCAGCCAGTTATCAGCGGATTGTCACATTAAATGATCAAATAAATCTTTGGCGGGTCAAAGGTTCAGTTTGGTTGCCGCCAAAATATTTTCAGTTAGGTATTCTGTGCAAAATAATATTGGTTGGGACTTCACAGAAATCTGTCGTCCGCATTGTTTTTATGCAAGAATAAAAGTTGTTTTGCAGATGTAGATAATATTAGATTTTGATGAAAGATAACATTTTTATTATTTGGAATAACATGCTGATGATTGAGTCAACTGATTGTTCATTTGAGATGTTTCACAGTTCCTCTCAAATGAATGTGTGTTCCTGTAATTTGTTCTTCAGTGTACGTAGAGGAAGATCAGCTGCTGTGGCAGCCGGACATGTTGCCCGAGTCTAAAGTCAAAAGCTTCCTGCAGGACGCTCTGAGAGCGGATGGAAAGATGGACGGAGATGGCAAATGTTCTCTGGTCAAAGACAATGAGCAGGTGAATATCACAGATCAATATTTTTATACAACCCAAACATAGTCATTAAAGGGATATTTCACCGCTGGAAAGATGAATGTGTATTTAAATCGGGTCATTTATGTAGTAGAAATTTGAAATTATTTTAGAAGTTGGTGCCTTCTAGACTGAGAAAAGCCAGAAAATGTATTTTTGGCTCATGTGGATGAAAGACAACAACTCCCAGAATGCACTTGCTTCTCTGCCCTACGAGGACACGGCCAAGCCACGCCTACCGGTTACAGAGGGCAGTATCGGGAGAAATGATACAGCTAGGCTACTAGTCGACTCGAAACTGAAAAGACGGCGTTTTATCGTGAGATCCCCCTATGGGCGGGTTGAAGACATGCGGGACGAGCTCCTCCTACTGGCTGGAGTCTCTCGCCTCTGGACAAAAAAGCCTCTGATGACGATAAATGATGATTTTTGCGTCATCGGAGGTTTTTTTCCAGACACACAATACCGAAATCTCTCGTCTCAGGGGGACATGAGGGAGGGAAGCACGGTCACTCGAGAACACTACCGGGTTTCTACTGATACAAAGCTTAAAGGGATAGTTCACTTTGAAATTAAATTTTGATATGTTTTAGCTTACCTGAAGGGCATCCAAGATGTAGGTGTCTTTTTTTCCTCAGTAGTTTCAATTTTGATATTTTAGGTCAAACCGTTCTTGTCTGTCAGTCATATAATGCAGGTCTGCGGTCACTGTCTCAGAACAGCATGCACAAGTCCAAATTAAAACAATTCCCCACCATCCAAATTAAACAATTCCCCATCGTAAGTACACTTTGATGGCCTAAGACACGAAACGAGCGGTTTGTGTGAGAAAACGAACCGTATTTATATAGTTTTTGCCTCTTGAACAAAGCCGCGTCCAACTGATCTGACGGCGCGGGCGGGTATAGATATATACACTGATGTCGCCTTGGCTAATGAACTGCAATAGCGAAGGCGACATCTAGTGTTTCTATATCTATATCCGCCCGCGTGCGGGTATAGAAACACTAGCACTAGATGTCGCCTTCGCTATTGCAGTTCATTAGCCAAGGCGACATCAGTGTATATATCTATACCCGCCCGCGCCGTCAGATCAGTTGGACACGGCTTTGTTCAAGAGGCAAAAACTATATAAATACGGTTCGTTTTCTCACACAAACCGCTCGTTTCGTGTCTTAGGCCATCAAAGTGTACTTACGATGGGGAATTGTTTAATTTGGATGGTGGGGAATTGTTTTAATTTGGACTTTGTGCATGCTCTTTGAGACAGTGACCATAGACCTGCATTATATGACTGACAGACAAGAACGGTTTGACCTAAAAATATCAAAATTGAAACTACTGCGGAAAAAAAGACACCTACATCTTGGATGCCCTTGAGGTAAGCTAAAACATACCAAAATTTAATTTCAAAGTGAACTATCCCTTTAATGCTAATCGGTGAAGTATCCCTTTAAACTTGATGGGCTGCTAACTATGTCCACTAAATAGATTTGACCGAACAGTTTTGAATAGTGCTATGCAGAAGCTTATATTCATATGGATAATTAAGATGAAGTTCTGAAAGCTTTCAATGAGATCTTTATAACAGTATAACTATTAACTTAAAATGCATATTAATATAAGTCATCCCTCTATATCTGCCTATCATGTTGATAATTTCGAGATCTTAGATATTTGCATATCAGGTGTTACATCAGGCTTTATAGGGATGTAACCACATAAGTTGAGCACTAATCTGAATATTGTTGGGATCTTGTCCATATAATATCTATGGCCCTAGTAACGCTTCTCTTTGCATTGCTTTAATATTTTGTTAATTTTTACCTCCGGTTGAAGGCTGTTAATATGATTGAGGATAAATGAATTTAAAAAGCATCTGCTGATTGTCTTACTGTAGACAAAAATACAGTTTTTGCGTTTGTTTTTCTAAGCCTTATTTTTTAGGACATTAGCCATATATCCTAGCCTGGATGCCAGCCGAACTTAGCCCCGCCCACAACATTTGAGGTCGGGAAGTTCGGTCTGGACTTGATCCGTTGTGGAGCAACTATGCTCGAACCGGAGCTGTTCGGACCAATCAAATTGTCAGGGTGGGCTTTATACGATGATGGACTAAGAAGATGGGGTGCAATGAAAACCCTGTGGTCATTGTGGTTTCTCAGTTGCTCTGATTGGTTGTAGGTCTATCCAACTGAGTGCAGAGGCATTTTCTTTCCTGGTTTGGTTGAAACACGCCCCTTAATCACAGCCCAATGGAGCAGTCTCAGACTCATATTCTGACTAGAATCGGAGTATGACGACGTCAGGCTACATATATCCATTTTTCTTAACAAACCTGTTTGTTCTCTCCAGGCCTTATATGAGCTTTTGAAGTGTAACTACAACGTCCAGGAAGCTCTGGAACGGTATCGCAGCAATGACAAATCCTTAAAGGGTAAGTGGAAGTAATGCCGTAGTTTTGTTATTGCAGTATTGTTGAACTAAATAAAAAAATATATTTAAAAAATCCAATTATTTAGATGAGATGCTCCCGTGGTCGGAAGAAGAATGCCGGAATTTTGAACACGCTCTTCTGTTGTATGAGAAGAACTTCCACCTCATTCAGAAACACAAGGTAAGATGGCGTCTTTTCTCATGCGTTTTTGATCCTAAACAATGTTGTCTCAGATGTTTAAATTTGAGGAAGGATTTAAATAAATCAGAAGCCACTCATATTAAACGCATGAAATTCCATTAACATTGTGTACACACATTTCTATTTATAAGTTAAAATATTATGAATATTCAGTATTATAAATATTCTGTGGAATTATATTATAGGATGGGGCCTGATTTATCCTTTTAGGATTTGATTGGTTAAAAACATGTCAGGCTATAATGTAATTGAATATTTGTGAAATCATATTACACCAAATAATGCTTGATTATTATGTTATGTGGTAACTAACTTTTCTTTGAATGTTTTTTTTTCAAGGTCAACACACGGACGGTGGCAGAGTGTGTTGCATTTTACTACATGTGGAAGAAGTCCGAGCGGTTTGACTTTTTTGTCCAGCAAAACCGATTTGGGAAGAAGAAGTTCAGCAGTTATCCTGGTGTCACGTGAGTTCTGTAATGATCTTCTGTTCAGTGGACGATAAAATGTTCACAGTGAACCTGAGACATCGTAATAGACGTTTATAAGCGAGTCTCATGCTCATGAACTTTAAAGTTCAGGTCACAGCACTTGAATATTGTTGTCCTATTAGTTTACTTGCTTCTATTGCTCTCCTCATTTGTAAGTCGCTTTGGATAAAAGCGTCTGCTAAATGATTAAATGTAAATGTTGTTCTCTCCTCGCTCCTGCAGGGATCTGATGGACCGGTTGGTGGACGAGGCCGAGGGTCTGGTGGACGGATCTGCTTCTGTGTGTTCCAGTAGCAGTGGCAGGATTGAGCCTCCAACCGAACAACAACTCAACCTTCTCAACTCCATCACAGCCAGTGACCTCTCCGGTATGGCAACAAATTATAACGTTTTTAGGCATGCATTTACTTTTTAGTCATTTATCATCCATTCTGAGATTATAGCAGTGGTGGCAGTTTCCACACACACACAAAAAAAAAAAAAAAAAAAATATATATATATATAGCAGCACAACATTGATAACATCAGAAATGTTTCTTGAGCAGCAAATCTGCATTTTACAATGATTGACAGGAATCACAGGAATAAATCACATTTTAAAATATATTCACATAGAAAGTATTATGCCCTTGATTTTGTTTTTGGGCTTTACTAGAACAGGTTTTAATGTTTCAATTTTTTAAAAAACATAATTTTTCCCATACTTGACGGTTGCAGCTCCTCTTTTCCCAGTCTCTCATTAACGCTCTGTTTAGTTCCTGTCTCTATGAAGCCCCTCCTTCTGAAAAGCACACTGTGCTCTGATTGGTCGGTTGGACCAGTGTGTTGTGATTGGTCGACCGTTTTGAGCGTGTTTGGGAAATGTCCCGCCCCTTACCATAACAGTGAGTTTCAACACACTACTAACTAACTTAACCAGGCCCCGCCCCTTTATTCTGCATATTAATTATTTAAATGAGGAATATTGTGACGTGTTCGTTCCCGGAAGAAACTCAAGACTACAATGGAGGCGTTTCAGGGAGTTCAGAAACACTGATTTAGAGAAGAACTCCCGCTGGAGGGACTTTGTAGACCTTTTTCATGCTCAAACTTCAACATTCATTCATTCATTCATCATTCATTCATTGTTTATTTATAAAGCACATTTAAAAACAACCCAAGGTTGATCAAAGTTCTGTACAGAGCATTACACACTAAAGAAAGTTCAACGTAAAAAAGCATAATAATAACCCTTTAAATTGTGATGATATTTGACAGTTTAACTAAATGCAGGCTTGGTGAGAATATGAGATTAACTCTCCACTACATAATAATGCTCAAAATAACGGATGTTCCTCTCTCTCCAGCGCTGACGAGCACGGTGGCGTCGGTGTGTAACCCGTCAGACGTGAGCTGTCTGGACTCCTACAACTTCTCTCCGCTGGACGGGCTGCACCGAGGTCACGAGGAGCCGCTCAACTACTCCGGCGACGGCGACTGCCTCAATCTGCTGGAAACCGGCTTCTACCACTCGGACCTCGGCCAGATCAACGTGTGCGGCGAGGACTGCGACCGGCCCGCGGCCAAACGCATGAAGCTGGGTCTGTCGGAACCGTTCATGAGCGACGTGTCGGTCGGCAGCAGGAACGTGGCCGTGGACTTCGAGGGCCGCGCGCGTCATATCACAAGTGCCAAAATGGCGGTTTCGGTCAGTGACTTTGGCGAGGCCGGCAGCTACATGGGCGCACACACACTACATCAGCACACGACGCTGCAGTCGGAGTGAAGGCTCGCAAACCTCACGGGACTTTCTGCAATCAAACACAGTGTATATAGCCGCTTCCTGGGAATATTCCTCCTCCTGATTGGTTTATTTTTGTTTCCAGGTTATATATATGTGTGTGTATATATGTACAGATTTAGAGGTGTTTTCTTTTTTTCTCTTTTTTTTTTTTACTATGACATCAGTGATGTCTAAATTGTACAGACCTGAATCTTGATTTCTCAAGAGTTAATACAGCCATTTATTTTCCAGTCTTGAATTTTTTGGAAGTGTCATAAAACGTGTCTACGTCCGAATACTGTGGAAAACTGAACTTGTGACAGGAGTCGTCGCATCAAAAACTGATCGATCCCACCGTGGGCCGACAGCAGCGGGAGGGGGGGGAGGGGGGTCAGCCTTTCCTCCGGTACCCATCAGTGTTTACAGGTGCCTCGGCTCACCAATCCAGCCGTCTGAACGGCATTTACTCTACGACCACTTTTTTTGTTTCGTTTTGAAGCAGCTCTGTTTATTTTGGTGTCCTTTTCACTCAGCACAAACACCCGGAAGAGTTCGTTTAGTGTTTCCGGTCGGCCCTGGGAGATTTTCTGCTATTTTGACAGACTGCAAACAAACCAACAAACAATTTAAAGTGGTTCTAACAAATATATATATAAATATATATATATATATATATATAGGCCCTAATTCCAGTTCTAAATGATTATGGAGGTATTGTAAAACACTGCTTTGACATGTGTAAGATTTCTCCGTTGCATATTTATTAGTGTCTTTTGTTAATCTTGCTTTATCAGGCGGCGTTTGATTTGTCAGCTGGGTGTATTTATTGCATTGAAGACCACTGGACTGCATTATGGTCACGATTTAAGCGTTTTTTGGTTGTGAAATTACCGGCACATGTCGTTTTGTTTCCTTGTTCTCGAATGTGTACAAGAGCATTTGTTTGATATTTTCAAGAGCGCTATTTATTGAAATAAACATTTGCAGGGATACTCTCGAACTTCTCGACCGCGGGAACCGAATCCACCCGCGGTTTTACGTCTTTTTTCCCCCTTCAGTAACCAATTATGCAAAGTTGTACATGATTTCTGTTCATCATCCCTGCTTTCCTTTCTTCAGAACAACCTGATCTTCGCAAAGCCCTGCAAGCACTGACCCGACGTTATCTATGCATCAAGAATCGCTTGCGGATTAAACGGACTTGGTTTGTTCGTTGTTGTCGTCCCCGCTGACCTCCATCTTTTTTTTTCTTCAGAGTTTGACTTTACATACTCTAGTATATGGCAATAATTTGTAAATATGTACAGATACCCATTTTTCTCTTCCTTGGCAAACAGATTTGAACTTGAAGACTTAAATTCTGTGCTTTTGAGTCTGCGTATGCCACAAGAATGCCTTCTCGACTTCCTTTGCCGTTTGTTTCCTCATCAGAGATTTGCTTAAGAAGAGTTATTTATTTATTTATTCACTCAACTGCAAGTGGGTGTAGTGTGTTAGCGTTGTGCGCTCCTCGCCGGAGTAGCGGAGCTAGCTGAATGTACAGTATTATCGCATCTTAGGGATTTACTGAACTCGTACGATGACTAGAATGTCTCGCGGTTAAGGCAGAAGCCCGGTTTGCAGTGTTGCCTTAACCCTCATTCAAAACTTGCATGTTGAATCGACCTGGAAAGCGTTTCCGAAGGGTGTGTGGAGGGTTTCGACGTTTTCCAGGACGGTCATCTTTTGGACGGCTTGTGCTTTGTCTGTAAAATTGTGTTTCTTTGTATCTACGAAACAGAATTCTCCATATAAGTTTTTTTTTTTTTTTTTTTTTTGTCTTGACATACTTGAAGGATGTGTATTGATCAATTTAAATCCATTTAATACAATATTCTCCAATTCAATCCTGTAGATTGTGCAATTCATTTCTCCTGTCCCTCCAAGAAATGAAAAGAGCTTTAGGAAAATGTGTTGGTGCAGTAATTTATGTCCAAAGTTTGTATTAAAAAAAAAAAAGTAATAGCTTAATTGAAATTGTTACGTAATAATGGTTGTCTGCTTCCAGGGAAAAAAAATGTACATTTTAAAAACCTTCCCTTGGGAATGTTTTACGCTTCATTTTGTTTGATAAAAAAATTGGTTTTGATTCACTTTTCTGCTTTTGAAAGGGGGGGAGGGGGGGAGCTATTAGTTAAAGTTCGGTTTTTCAACACTTTGTTGTAATAAAGTTATAGTGTTAAATAGACAATCAAATGGCTATTAATATTGGAAAAGGAAATTTTATCATTCTTAATGTTTGTACATAGACACTGTTCTTGTTTTGTTGGTTTTTATTTTGTATTTTATGTTGTACTTTAACTGGCAAACCATTCCAGAAATAAAGTTCTGGAGATATTATAACCGTGTCGATGAGTTTATGGAAGTACCAAATCTGATGCTTCTCAGTCATTATTTGCACGTGGTTGTTTGAATCACTTTGATTTTAGATTTTGATTTGAGTTTCTACGATATATGCCACATTTCAGTATATCTGATAAAAGAACATGCTAAATGTTCAGGCATTTGGTTTAACCGCCTCTGCTTGTGTTTTGTCTGATTTCATGGTAAGAGGAACCGCAGGGACATTGTAAGTATCAGATGTGTTTCGTTTCAAGTAGTTTCTTCTAAATAAACATCTCAGGAAAAATTTAGTTTTCAGAGCAGATTTTCTTTTACAAAAGGACAAAACTTACTGAAAGTTTCTCCTTTCCTTTTCCAAAAAAATTCCTTTGAAACTTTGTTTCTTATCAATATGAAAGTCATTACTGTTATTGCAATGTGACCCTGGATCACGTCACCAGTCACGAGTCGCACGGGTATATTTGTGGCAATAGCCAACAATACATTGTATGGGTCAAAATTATCAATTTTTCTTTTATGCCAAAAATCATTAGGATATTAAGTAAAGATCATGATCCATGAAGATATTTTGTACATTTCCTACCGTAAATATAAAAAACATTTATTTTTGTAAGTGAATGTAACACAATCGCCAACATAAATGAACAACTTTAAAGGAGATTTTCTCAATGTTTCGATTTTTTTGCTCCCTCAGATTCCAGATGTTCAATAGTTGTATCTCGACCAAATATAGTCCTATCCTAACAAACCATGCATCAATGGAAAGCTTATTTATTCAGCTTTCAGATGATGTATAAATATCAATTTAAAAAAATTTACCCATGTGACTGGTTTTGTGGTCCATGGTCACATTTGTGTTGCAAGTTGCTTCTGAAAACATTAATAAAATGGATATTTTTGCCCTGGCACTTATTTCAGGGGATTTTTGGTAACGTATAACATGCATGTATGTCAAATACTTGATAGTGCCATTGTATTGTCTAGACTCTAGATAATACCATATTAGGACATTTTAAATAGCAACTATTAATTAAGGTGCAGATTTAAAAAAAAAAAATCCTGATTGTTTTCTGATCCTGGTCACAAATTCCTTAATGTTTCTTATGCACTAAACACTAATGAAATAATAAAAACTTTAAAGTTGGAACATTTACTAATACATTTTATCATCAAGCTGTTAATATTCGTTAATGCACTATGAACATTTAAGGTTAATAAATGCAGTAAAAATATATTTCTTCGTTCATGTTAACTAATGCATTAATGTTAACCAATGAGACCTGGTAAAGTGTTTCCAGGTTTTTGCTTATTTTCACACTTTTGCTTTAGAAAAATATTTTCCATATATCTACAAATTTTAGGTTTTAAATATGTATAAACACACATCGGCTTTTTGAAAAAATCAATTTAATGCACAATTGTGTAGTAGTTGGAGAACAGTTCTTCACCATGATTAATATCTCTTAGTGACACAAGAACAACACAGCGCAAAGGTCTGAAATAGAAAACAAGATTACATTTTCAGAAAATGTCAGAATGTCCTAATAACACTAGCACATGAAGTGTTTGGTCTTGCCTTTGACTATCAGCTCTGTATTTAACGTTCGGCAGGAACTGACGGAGCTCAAGAGGAAATCCATCCGGCACGTCAAATTCCTGATAGCAGACATTCGCAGCTTTCTCTGTGGATAACAAGACAGATTATTCTCAAAGGTATTATCTTATATATAACTGTGGACAGTAAAATGTTTAATGTTTCAACCTGACTGACCATTAGAGCAGTTGTTGACATACTGTCCCACTGCGAGAGGGTTCACAGGATGAGGCGTTAACCAGGAGCTGTCACTCAAACTGAAGGGACCCAGCCTGTCCCGTCCACTACACGACCTGTTTTCACCAGGCGACATTTCATTTGTGTCTTTATGTTTTGCACTTCATAATGCACTGTGAATGAAAGCATTAAAGGGGACCTATTATGGTCTTTTTCAATGTCTAGATTTTGTTTTTGGGCTCTACTAGAATACATTTTCATGCTTGAATGCTCAAAAAACATATTTTTTCCCCATATTCTCCATTATTGCAGCTCGTCTCTTCCCAGTCTGTCAGTAACGCTCTGTTTAGTTCCTGTCTCTATGAAGCCCCTCCTTCTGAAAAGCACACTGTGCTCTGATTGGTCGGCTGGACCAGTGTGTTGTGATTGGTCAAGCGCTTTGAGCGTGTTTGTGAAATGTCCCGCCCCTTACCATATTTTTTTGTTTCTTTTTATTTAAATGATTGTTGTTATATTTACAAAATGTGAAAATGTGTACAAGAAATGTGTCAAAAACTTGCTGTTGAATTTTATAATTTTGAGAGTTCAATAAAATAAATTTAAAATTAAAAAAAGAAGAATAGAAAAGAATAAAAGCCCTTTAAGCTAGCAGGATGATGATGATGATGATGATGATGATGATGATGATGATGATGCTCACCGGAACACTATCTTGGACATGGCTTTGTCATTGCCATCAATCAAAATGCCATCTATGCATCTGAATACAAATGGATTTCTGATTGACTGAAAAAAGATCGGCTCATCTGCCTGATAGATGGTTCCTGTGAAAGAAGAACATCAAAACATAACTCTTATGAACAATTCCATATGCAACAGATGAATATAACCAACATTAAAAATCTTGGTCTAAAAAATCATTATCAAAACAGACAGAAGTAAAGTATAGGATTATAATACATTAAAATATTAATAACAGAGGAAAACTGCAGGACAGAACAAGAATAATATGACTTTATAAGACACGATCATAAGTATGAAATTGTATAGAGAATATAATTTATATATTATTTGAAAAGAGAAATCATGTATTAACCAGTACAAAAAAATATATATATTATCACAAAAATTACATACACATCTATTTTAATTTATTTAATTTACACTTATACAGTACAGGTCAAAAGTTTGGACACATTACTATTTTCAATGTTTTTCTAAGAAATTTCTTCTGCTCATCAAGCCTGCATTTATTTGATCAAAAATACAGAATTTTTTTTGATATTGTGAAATATTATTACAATTCAAAATAATTGGTTTTCAATTTACTTTAAATTATCATTTATTTCTGTGATGCAAAGCTGAATTTTCAGCATCATTACTCCAGTCTATCACATGATCCTTTAGAAATCATTCTAATATTCTGATTTATTATGAGTGTTGGAAACAGTTCTGCTGCCTAATATATTTGATGAATAAAAGGTTAAGAAGAACTGCATTTATTCAAAATTAAAAAAATATATATTTTCTAATAATATAAATCTTCTTTACTATCACTTTTTTTTATCAATTTAACACATCCTTGCTGAATAAAAGTATTGATTTATTTCAAAAAAAAAAAAAAAAAAAAAAAAAATACTGACCAGTAGTGTATATCGATGTTACAAAAGATTTCTATTTTTAAAAACTTTGCTTCTTCTTTTTTTTTTTTTTATTCATCAAAGTATCCTAAAAAAGTATCACAGGTTATGAAAAAATATTAAGCAGCAGAACTGTTTCCAACTTTGATAATGAATCATCATATTAGAATGATTTCTAAAGGATCATGTGATAGACTGGAGTAATGATCCTGAAAATTCAGCTTTGCATCACAGAAATCTCTCTATAAATTACAGAAACGTCTGTCTGTCTGTGTGTCTGTCTGTCTGTCTGTGTGTCTGTTAACCACATATCTCTCGAACAGTTAGTCCGATGGATTTCAAACTTGACAGGTGTCTCGCTACGGTCACGAGTAAGTGCAGTGCCAAGTTTGACGTTGTTTGGATGAGAAATGCTAAAGATATCGTTAAATATATCATTTTTAAAAGGTTGTGGTTTAAAAATAAACATTCTGACATTAGAGAGTTGTATCGGTCAAAGAAGCCCCAAGAAGGTTGTGGTTTAAAAATAAACATTCTGACACTCAGTCAGCTACACTGTTTACTTCTGGATATTATAGTTTGGTTCCAAAACGTGATAAATCCATTTTGATTAATTTAAGTAAAAATGTGTTTTCTTTACCAAGAAACCAACAATTATTAAAAACACACACGAAAACTGATTTTGCACGGGCACTTTGCACTGCTCCCTAAATCGACACGCTTATTCATTTGTGGATGTAAACTGAATCTATATGTCAGCTATGCTGTTTACTTCTGAATATTAAAGAAACCAACAATTACTAAAAACACACACGAAAACTGATTTTGCACGGGCACTTTGCACTGCTCCCTGAATCGACGCGCTTATTCATTTGTGGGTGTAAACTGAATCTATATGTCAGCTATGCTGTTTACTTCTGAATATTATGTTTCATTCTGGTGCGCTTAATGTTATCGCTACTGTGTAATACTAGCCTATGCTATTCACCAAAACATATCCTATTCAATGCGTTCACAGTCTCTTTCACAGGCATCATTTGTAGTAGCCCATTCACAAACTGTTTGCTCAAGCATAGCGTTTTCTCTGAGTTCACTGTGTGCTTTCTACCATGCACAAATAAAAATGTCACTGAACTTTTGCTGTGCAATTGTAACAATGAGCATTCAATCACACCAAACCAACAATTACTAAAAACACACACAAAAACTGATTTTGCACGGGTATTTTGCACTAGTAAATGATAATTTAAAGTATAATAAATTGAAAACTAATTATTTTAAATTGTAATAATACATCACAATATAAAAAAATCAAATAAATGCAGGCTTGACGAGCAGAAGAAACTTCTTTCAAAAACATTAAAAATAGTAATGTTTCTGTACTGTATACTGTATTGTACTGTACCTGTACCTGTACCTGTATATACATATACTCTTTCTGTTAACAAGTTAAAGGTAACACTTCTTCTTCTTTTTTCTTTTTTTTAACAAACAAGCAAAAAAACTGGAATGTTGTCATTCTATGTACTAGTGCAAAATGCCCATGCAAAATCAGTTTTTGTGTGTGTTTTTAGTAATTGTTGGTTTGGTGTGATTGAATGCTCATTGTTACAATTACACAGCAAAAGTTCAGTGACATTTTTATTTGTGCATGGTAGAAAGCACACAGTGAACTCCGAGAATAGGCTATGCTTGAGGAAACAGTTTGTGAATAGGCAACTACAAATGATGCCTGTGAAAGAGACTGTGAACACATTGAAAAGGATATGTTTAGTTGGTGAATAGCATAGGCTACTATTACACAGTAGCGATAACTTTAAGCGCACCAGAATGAAATATAATATTCAGAAGTAAACAGCATAGCTGACTTATAGATTCAGTTTACATCCACAAATGAATAAGCGCGTCGATTCAGGGAGCAGTGCAAAGTGCCCGTGCAAAATCAGCTTTTGTGAGCTGATCGCCGTCAAAAAAGTTCAGGAGATATTTCTTAGTGATGGCTGATTTCAACAGTTTCAATATGATAGCATTTTGGGAAAAAAAGTGTCATGAATTTATTGCATTTTTGAGGGAAAATAATCCATTTTTATAATAAATCTTTGAAAATCCAAATCTGGATTTGAATTTTTTATGATATTATAACCTAAAGATGCTATGTGAAAGTTTGAAACAGAAAATAGTGGTTTTCATCTTGGCACTTTCTTGGTAAAGAAAACACATTTTTACTAAAATTAATCAAAATGTATTTATCACGTTCTGGAACCAAACTTTAATATTCAGAAGTAAACATTGTAGCTGACAAGAGTGTTTATGTCAGAATGTTTATTTTTAAACCACAACCTTCTTGGGGCTTCTTTGACCGATACAACCCTCTAATGTCAGAATGTTTATTTTTAAACCACAACCTTTTAAAAATGATATATTTAAAGACACCTGTCGAATTTGAAATCCATCGGACTAACGGTTCGAGAGATATGTGGTTAACACACACACACACACACAGACACAGACAGACAGACAGACAGACAGACGTTCCTGTAATTTATAGAGAGATTATGTTATTATTTAAATAAGATGTCTGGAATGTTTCCGAACTTAAGTGTTACATTGACACATGATGACGTCATATAAAGAATACCTGGATACATCGCCACGACACTTCCTTTCTGCGCGCGCCCGCGCGTGACAAACACTCCGGTTCCCGCGAGCTGCAGTGAGCTGCACTTCCGCTCGGTCACGAAGCCCAGAGTATTCAACATCACTGTACTGGGAGCATCCTGCGTTTCACTCTCTGCATTAGTGTAAATGTTTTGTTTAGATTCAGGGAGTAACCGGAGCAGTTCACGCTGATTCTTCAGATCATTCCTCAGTAGTTCAGTGAACAAACACACGAGAGATTCGGACACCTCCTCATCCTGAATTAACTTGTCTTGGGATCGATCCTTCACCTGACGAAGAGTTCTGGGAGAATAACAAACACGCGGTAATGGTGAACAAGGCTGTTGGTGATCAAACCTGAAGCAGAAAACAAACTGAACTATACCTCTCGTTTTTCTGCAGATTTAAAGCTATCCAGGGGACGAATCTGTGCCTGTAGGATTTCCATCTGACCTCAAAAGCTTTAAAAAGAGCTTTAATCATATTACTTATTGGTAATATGCAGTAGTTTTCAAGCAGCTTTAACTCTCGTGTTCCTGCACTAGTGAGGTCCAATTCACCAACGAGTCGTTCATTGATGAATCAATTGAACCGATTCGCAAAGCTCCTGTAAATTGCTCGACTCTTATGGAGAACACTTGATACATAATCAATATGAACTAGTATTTAAGAATATAGTGATAAGCCGTGGTATTTATCTCCTTATTTATTCACTGAATTAAGACTAATACCACGCCGGGCTTCTCTGAAATGGTTCATTGAAACGAACGGATTCGCTAAAAGTGAATCGGATCTCTCCACGCTATGATACATGACCGCCACCTAGCATTTGGGAGACCTGTGCGATTACAAAAACAAAATAAAATGTTAAATGTATTTGAACTCTAAAATGTCACGTGTTCATTTATTCGACATGCTTTAGATTTAAACATTAATTTAATGCCATCTCTCTTGGTCAGTCACTGCTTACTGCTCTCTGTAACAATGAGTTATCTTACTAGTGCAACTAGTAAGAGAGGGCAAACTCCAGTTCTTATCCAGAGGCTCTGGATATTTTATACACACACACACACACACACACACACACACTGCTGTTCAAAAGTTTTGGATCTGTAAGATTTTTAATGTTTTTAAAAATACAAAACAAACAGTAATAGTGTGAAATATGATTACAATTTAAAATAACTTTTCTGATTGAATATATTTTAAAGTGTAATTTATTCTTGTGATGAAAGCTGAATTTTCAGCATCATTACTCCAGTCTTCAGTGTCACATGATCCTTCAGAAATCATTCTAATATGCTGATTTAACGTTCAAAAGCTTGGATTCAGTATTTTTTTTTTTTAAGAAATTAATACTTTTATACAATTAATACAAGGATGTGTCAAATTGATTAAAAGTAATAGTAAAGATTTATATTGTTAAAAAATTATGTATTTTGAAAGAAATGCGGTTCTTTTTAACTTTTTATTCATCAATGAATCCTGAAAAAAAGTATCACATATTCCAAAAAAATATTAGGCAACACAACTGTTTCCAACATTCATAATAAATGATCATATCAGAATGATTTCTGAAGGATCATGTGACACTGAAGACTGGAGTAATGATGCTGAAAATTCAGCTTTGATCACAGGAATAAATTACATTTTAAAGTATAGCCTATTAAAATAGAAAACCGTTATTTTGAATTGTGATAATGTTACAATATTAATGTGTTTTTCTGTATTTCTGATCAAATAAATGGCGGCTTGATGAGCATAAGAGACTTCTTTCAAAATTGTACCAGTATTGTATGCATGTATGTATGTATCATGTAGCTATATCATTTCTATATGTTGCCAGAGTTAAACGTATTAGTTAAAAGTGTTAACCTAATGTAAACAGGGTTGGTCTTTGGCTTAAATCATGTTTTTTTTTGTACGGTCCCCATATAAAAATGAACCAATAAACAAAAACTGCAGCAAAGCTGTATATGATGAAAAATGATTAACTAGACCCATTGTACCTGGCCAATTAGAGATAACCTCTGGGTCACTAAGCCCCGCCCACTTCAATCATCGTGCTACTTCCCGCTTTCTGATTGGAGGACACGTAGGGAAGGGGCGTATCCTTTCCGACATACTAGAACGTGATTGGTCCGTCATCAGGCGTCTGCAGGAACAGCAGGGATGGACGTGCTGGTGAACCGCTCCGCTTCGGCTCTGCGTTCATTTCACTAACGGTTAACGTACAGAGTCGTCATCGCGTTCAAATAAAACGGTCGCAGTTCAACCCTTTCCATCATAGGATCTCAAGCCAGCAGAATGGCAGGTGCGGTGGGTGGCGGCAGGGGTTGTGTGACGCTCCGCGGCGCTCAGATCCGTGACTTGCTGGACTCGAAGCACAACGTGCTGTTCGACTGCGACGGCGTGATCTGGAACGGGGAAGCGGCTGTTACCGGGGCTCCGGAGGTGGTCAGTCTGCTCAAGCAGCGGGGAAAACGGGTGTTCTTCGTCACTAACAACTGCACCAGGCCGCGGGAGAACTACGTGCAGAAGTTTAGCCGCCTGGGCTTCACGGACATCGCGGAGGAGGAGATCTTCAGCTCGGCGTACTGCTCCGCCGCGTACCTGCGCGATGTGGCCCGGCTCCAGGGGAAGGTGTTCGTGATCGGCTGCGGCGGGGTGATGAAGGAGCTGCAGGACGCCGGGGTGCCGGTGCTGGAGGAGGATGAAGCCGCAGACCGGGAGCCGGGAACCAGCATCTACAACTGCCCTCTGGATCCGGATGTCAAGGCTGTGCTGGTCGGATATGACGAGAACTTCACCTTCATGAAGCTGGCCAAAGCCAGCTGTTACCTGATGAACTCTGAGTGCCTGTTCCTGGCCACCGACCCGGACCCCTGGCACCCGCTGAGAGGAGGCAGGATCACCCCGGGTGAGGCGTTGAGGAGGGATCTTTTGGGATGTTTAGTGCAGCTCATATGAAGATATCTATCTATCTATCTATCTATCTATCTATCTATCTATCTATCTATCTATCTATCTATCTATCTATATGAAGAGTTCAGATGCAAAAGCCTCTAAATGCCACTTGAAATTTTCTTCTAGAATTATCATTTTTATCAAGCTTGTATATTTAAGTTCAGTAATTTCACTTAAATGACAATAGGTAATCTTCATTGCCATTTAAGTTAAATTATTGAATGTAAATATACGAGCTTAATAAAAATGATCATTCTAGAAGAAAATTTCAGATGGCATTTAGAGGCTTTTGCATCTGAACTCTTCATATAATATATATATATATATATATATATATATAAAATCATTCAAATCATTCGTAGAACATGCGTTTTTAGTGTAGTTCAGGTCACATCTCACCTCAAAAACCATAAGTGGAAAAGTTAAGGAGCTAGAATACATATTGAATTATATACATAATGTGTGTGTATATATACATTACATTTATATTGCTTAATGTAAATGAATAAATGTATGTAAATGTAAAAAATAAAAATATATAAAGTAGTCCATTTGAACCAAGATTTTAAACACCTTTTCCACCAAAAGTATACCAAAATATTAATAATACTGCTTTTTTTTTTAAATCAGCATAAAGTAAAGGCATAATTTTAATTATAATAGTTATAGGTGTAGCCTAAATGTGCTTAACTATCATTAAAATACACAATGCAAATCATCTCCAATCAAAATATTGGTTTCTCACAGTCCCGGAAAACCTTAAAAACATGCAAAATAATAGAAATCCTTTCTAATCTGTTATTAGAAAGATTCTAGATATTAGATTTTAGAAGAGTCCTTAGTCATAACTACTGGAAAAATCATTGGAAAAACCAGGGAAATCTATTGGTCAGAAAGTGTGGAAACCTGAAAATAACTTTCCTAGTTTTTCTTTCTTTTAAATGTGGAGTGAAATGTGATGAAACAACCTGTTGAGAACATGTCCGCATCTAAAAGCCAGTGTGACCACCAGAGCTGTTGTTTAGGGTGTAAATGCCTCTAGAAGTGTGTCATTGTGCTGGTGATTCAGTGATCTACAATAGCAGTGTGTGGTGTGTCCGGCAGGTTCTGGGAGCCTCACGGCGGCTCTGGAGACGGCCAGCAGCAGGAAGGCCACGGTCATCGGGAAGCCCAGCCGCTTCATGTACGAATGCATCGCCAGTCAGTTCGACCTGGATCCGGATCGCTCGCTGATGGTCGGCGACCGCTTGGAGACGGATATTCTGTTCGGCAGCAACTGTGGGCTTTCCACCGTCCTCACGCTCACGGGCGTCTCCACGCTGGAGGAGGCGCACAGATACAGGGACAGCGAGGAGCCGGGGCTGAAGGACTGCGTGCCCGATTACGTGGTGGAGTCCGTAGCAGATTTCCTGGAGGCTCTGGAGGAGTAAAACACACACACACACACACACACACACACACACACACACACACACCACGACTGTATCCGCAGTTTCAATCCCGATGCTGTTCCTCAACATGTGCGGTTAAGTGTCTCCACAGCCTGGTTAATAACATCATCACCCCGTGAATAGTCACGTGTCTGTCATGAGTGTGTTCGAGACACCGGACGCTCACCTTAAATGTTCTGCTGAAGTGTGAGGAAATGATGACCGAGTTCTACTTAAATATACTATTTCAAAATATTTCTCCCATATTATTTTCTTTTAGTTTATTCTATTTTTGTTTTGTTTTTAAAGATGGTAATATTTAAGGGGATTTTATTTTTTGAAAAAATATATTACTAAAAAAATTAAGAATATTAAAAAGAAAATTAAATGGAAATAAAATCCTCATAAATATTATCAACTTAAATAAAATAACATGCGCACACAATAAATAATAAAAAAATAAAAAATAAATCCCCCTTAAATTATTACCTGAAGGGTAATAATATTTAAGAAGATTTTATTTTTTATTCGATTTGATTTTGTGTTATTTTATTATTGAATGGTTCCATAGAATAAATAAATCCACACACTGTAGGTTTGGAGTGGGAGTAAATTGACTGAATTCTACTTCAATATACTACTTAAAAAAATAAGATACCCATAAATTTTTCCTTTCAAAATAAAATATTTATTTATTTATTTTAGGTGGTGCTATTTTATTTTTGAAAGGTAATAATAAATAATGGGATTTTATTTTTTATGTCACCATTTTATTTAATATTTTCTTAAATTTATTTTATTAATGAAGGGTAATTCCAGTAGGGGTGTGACGAGATCTTGCGATATTAAAACGTGACGATATTTCTCGTCGCGGTGAAAAGCTGTCTCGTGATCGCTAGTTGAGTTTGTGGCAAAACCTTTTACAGTGCTTGCATTTATATTGTTCCGTCTTTTACTTCACATGATAATTCATACTCGGAAAGTAGAACTGAAGTGACATTCATGACAAGATGATTCGTTAACTAGAGCTGCATGATGTAGTGAACATTCGGATTTGTGTTGGTGCTGCCGCTGAGCCAGAGAGAGTCGTTGTCTTGTATATTCAGTCTTTTCAACCATAGAGTATCATTATTTCTGTGTTACAAATATTCATATTGTCACAGAATTACTGGGATAAAAGTTTATAGTTCAGATATAAACACTGATGTACAGTAGCGATCCAAATAGAGCAAATCACCTTTTTGCCGCTTCAAATAACTATCGATTACATCGTTACACCAGTAGGTGGCGACACGTGACTGTTAAAAAATTTGTCTTTGAATCATTCATTCAAAAGATTCATCCAAAAACACTGATTCATCCAGTAATGAAACAAGTTAAGCATTTATGAGTGAGTCATTGAATCATTCATTTAAACCTTTTTTATTATTATTCAGATTAATGAAACATTTTAAATCGACCACAGCAATCTAGTAAATGACATGCTATTTTGGTTAAGGTGTCTATTCAGAATCATGGGAGAATCATGAATCAAATTATTCTCATCTATACTAATCAGTATATAGAGAACAAATGTCCATTAAAGAATGAAAGATCAGAGAGTGTCATTTTGTGTTTGATTAAGCAGCACGTGTTTTAATGATTGACTCTGTTTGGATGATTGCACCTGACAAATTTGATATCGCAATATCTTTCCAAATTTTGACAATAATATACATCTCGATATTTTGTCATTGGCTATAGAATAATTAAAATTGGTGGGTCTTTTTGGGGGTTTTTTTTTGGTTTTAAAAACAACCAAGATTTGGACAGAACAGCTACTGTTTCAAAGCCAATTAAAAATGTTTAGTGCAAAAAACAGACCTAGTGACCACTCACTTCTTTTTATTAATCTTAATTTTCAACAATATTCGATATTCACAATGTTCTGTAATTTTATACAGGTGAAACTTGAAAATGTGAATATCGTGCAAAAGTTAGTGTACTTCAGTAATTCAAATTAAAAGGTGAAACTAATATATTTAGTATATATATGCATGATTATACTTTTCAGAGGGCTGACATTTCTGTATTAAAATCTTTTTTTTAAAAATTGATTTCATGTAATATTAAATTTTTCTGAGATTCTGAATTTGGGGTTTTCATAAGCTGCAAGTCATAATCATCAAAATGATAACTTTTGCACGATATTCAAATTTTTCACTTGTATTGTGATTATCATGATAATATCGACCAGCCCCAATTCTGCTTCACTGTCACTTAATTTTCATAATATTGGTTCATACCCAACAACCGGTCAGAAGACAATCAAGTTACTCTCCTCGATGCTAACATTAGTTTCTCTTCACCTCCTCATGATGAAGGAAACCGCACTGGTCATTAGTGTGTCTAGTTAGAAAGCACTGTGCCAATCTTAGTAACGGGAAGGTTTTATAGTTGAGGTTAGCAGTGCAAAGGCTAATTCAGTTTTATGTGCCAACTCTTTATTTTTAATCCTATTTATTTGATTTAATTAGTGTTGTGTTTGACTGCGATAAGAAATGTTTTCTTGACTACTACTCACTCGTTTGTTGATTTGGGTTTAAATTGCCTTTATTAACAAAAGTGACCTTTTTTGTTGGTGTGTTTGAGAGCTGTGTGTTATTCTGACGGTCAGTGGTTCTGCTTCATGTAAAGCTCAAAGCGCAGCGTCTATAGAAAAAAACATCTGCAAAAGTAATGTGCCAAAATAATCCATATAAACCCACTGAATGTGAAATACATATGTGTGAAGCTGAAAACATGTTGTGATCTAAAAAGGCTTATCTTGCTTTATATTTAGTCGACTGTTTGTTCAAACCTGGACCACATTTTATTATGAAAACTAAAACTTGGATCTTGAGTGAATTATTGTCATTGTTCATTGTCTTTAGACTCTGTGTCCATTAAAAACCTCTGATTCTGGATAGTAATTATAATGAAGGGGAAGCCAAACGTCTGTAAACGCATCTGACGTAAACTGTGAAATGGTTTGACATTGATTTAATGCGCTCTATGTGGTGTGAATTAACTTTTTTTAGAAATAAAAATATGCCTTGTATCTCGTGTCGTCATTATTGTCTGCTCGAGTTTGAGTGTGGATGCTTCCACATCTCTTTTTTTTTAACCATTAAAGTAATATAATAATTCATAAATGCTACCCTGCAAATCAATACATGAAAAAAATTCAAAAAGGATATTTCCTCCAGTTGCTCTTTCTGTGACATCTCTGACGAAACTAGTTCATCTTTTTTGGTATTGTCCATATACAAAAATGTTTTGACAAGATGTTTTAGGATTTATTAGGTCTGAAATCTATAATGAATGTGTGTTGTATTGGAAGGATGTGGTCTTAGGCTTTGTTGATTTTGACCAATCTAAAAAAGGTCATTTTTATGCGATTAATCTGATCGTTACTTGCAAAATTCCATATTCATAAATATAAATGCTAAACCGCTCTTTCTTATATTTGTGAAAGAACTTGAAAAATACCTATTTTCAATTAAGTTGTCTGAGAACAAAAAAGCCTTAAAAACATCTGTAACTCTTCCTTTTTTCAGTGTCATGTAATTCTCAGAATTTGTTAATGTTTAATTTATATTATTTCCCCCATTGTTTTGTTTTTTGTTGTTTTTGTATTCTGTTGTTATCTACTTGTGTATTGTTTTAAGCAATAAAAAAAACTTTGATTACTGTAGAAAGTATTCTAGATGAAATTTACGAGAAACGCTTTACAAAAAAGTTTCATTAGTTAAAGGCACAATATGTAACTTTTTTGCTTTAAAAATAGCTAAAATCACTATATCTATGTTATGTATATTTTTTTGTTGTGTACTTACATTATCCCGACTGTTTCCAACAACTTTCAAACCAGGAGAAATTTTAATTTAATTCGAAGACACGGACCGTTTCTTTATTTACGTTATGTCGCAGTCAATGGCGTCATATCCGCGTTGTCCCTGGTTTCCGCTCGTGCTGCCATGGTAACCAGAGCCGTCTGATAGTAACCAAAGCGACTGACGTGGACAATGTAGGCCTAGTTCGCAATGTCTATCTGCACGCTGTTGTTGTTTCGTTCAAACATTATGGACCATGGCAAGCAGACTTTGGATAAAAAAAGGAGAACTAAAACGAGAATCAATATCAGCGCGGTGTTTTCGAGATGCCGAGAGCTCCCATAGACAGTATACAAACGAGAGCTCCACGTCCGAGACTTCGACCGCTCCTACATGTACTTTATTAAACAGGTGAGCACATTTACATAAAACTAATCAATGTTATATAGTTCAACAATGATAAAATGTTAGAATATGATCTGTATGTTATTCTAATGTTGATCTAGTTTACTGCTAACGTTAGTCTCATACAGACAGACTAACACATACATTTCAACACATTTAAATGCAGTTTAGTGTGCTAGTGTAATGTTAGACCAAGTGAAACAGCGCTGCATTACCTCACAAGTTTAATTTGTCTAATAAACTGACCTGTGAGTAGTAATTCTGCGTGTAGTTCGGTAGAATGAAATGTCCATATTCCTTTTATATCCGCGGGACTCGCGTCGCGTGTGGAGCTGATAGCTGTCTCTTAGCAATCCCGAACTGCTTCATATCACAGTCATGACAAAAACATCGATGTATTCAGTCATCCATAAACATTATTAGATCGGTCGGCTTGGCTTTGACGACAAGTTCCATAATTCTTAGCAAATGTTGCGTCATCAAACTACGCCTTTGTTATTGTAAATAGGTTAGCGACCCCTAGAGGAGAAAAAATCCCATACTGTGCCTTTAACATGAATTAACAATGAAAAAAACAAATACTTGTAAAGCATTTATAAATGTAACGTTTGGCCCTCTAGCGGTTAAAAAACAAAACCATGCATTATGCGGAAGAACTTTGTTTTGGTTGTGCTTCGGCTTTGCGTGACTATGCGGATGAATATGTTTTTTTTCTCATAACTAAAAAAAAAAGATATTTGTACAGCTCATAAAACATTCATTTCTAGGCTTAAGAGATATAACCAGTTTAAATAGAATTGATCTCAAGTTGAAGACATTACTGTAGTTATAGTCATCATTATAAGGTACTTCCTTAAATAAATTCCAGCACAGCGCTACAACAACCATAATTAAATGATCTTCACATTATGAAGATTCATAATTATGCTCTACATATGGCAGTTTATGTAATTGTGATTGTCAAAATATTTGGTAACTAAATAGAATTTTATGAAGTTTAGTGACAACATGTTACAGTGTTTACATTGTACAATGACTGGTAGGATACAGTTTTTATTATTGCTTGACAGAAATTTCAAGATTTAAATTCCATTCTTGTGATTTGATTCCGATTTTGATTCAATATTGACTAATTTGGATACATGTTTATTTTAAATTTTATTTAAAAAAATAATCTCACCTAATGCTGTAAACATAGAGGGCCCAATCTGCTGGTATTATTAAAGGTTAAAAATAACAAATTAAATTAAATATAATGCAGTTTTTGTTATAATAACAATTATTTAATGACATAAGTAAAAATATAATAAATATGTAATATAGTGCTCAGCAAAATCTCCTCTCTTGCTATTTTTTCTATTCAGTTAAAGGCACAATATGTATTTTTTTGCTTTAAAAATATAAAAAATCACTATATCTATGTTATATATTTTTTAAAGTTGTGTATTTACATTATCCCGACAGTTCCAATTAACTTCTAAATCCAGAGAAATTAATATTTTAATTCGAAGACACGGACCGTGTCTTTATTTCCGTTATGTCGCAGTCAATGGCGTCATATCCGCGTTGTCCCTGGTTTCCGCTCGTGCTGCCATGGTAACCAGAGCTATGAACCAGAGCCCTCTGATAGTAACCAAGACGACAGACGTGGACCACTGTAGTTCGCAATGTCTATCTGCACGCTGTTGTTGTTTCGTTCAAACATTATGGACCATGGCAAGCAGACTTTGGATAAAAAAGGAGAACTAAAACGAGAATCAATATCAGCGCGGTGTTTTCGAGATGCCGAGAGCTCCCATAGACAGTATACAAACGAGAGCTCCACGTCCGAGACTTCGACCGCTCCTACATGTACTTTATTAAACAGGTGAGCACATTTACATAAAACTAATCAATGTTATATAATTCAACAATGATAAAATGTCAGAATATGATCTGTATGTTATTCTAATGTTGATCTAGCTTAACGTTACTGCTAACGTTATTCTCATACAGACAAACTAATACATAAGTTACATTTCAACACATTCAAATGCAGTTTAGTGTGATAGTGTAATGTTAGACCAAGTGAAACAGCGCTGCGTTACCTCACAAGATTAATTTGTCTAATAAACTGACCTGTGAGTATACAATTCTGCGTGTAGTTCGGTAGAATGAAATGTCCATATTCCTTTTATATCCGCGGGACTCGCGTCGCGTGTGGAGCTGATAGCTGTCTCTTAGCAATCCCGAACTGCTTCATATCACAGTCATGACAAAAACACCGATGTATTCAGTCAACCATAAACATTATTAGATCGGTCGGCTTGACGTTGACGACAAGATCCATAATTCTTAGCAAATGTTGCGTCATCAAACTACGCCTTTGTTATTGTAAATAGGTTAGCGACCCCTAGTGGAGAAAAAATCCCATACTGTGCCTTTAACATGCTATGGTCATTAAATGGCTTTCCTGAGGTAAATGTAACGTTATGTGACATAATTGTTCTCCTGCTGACCTCTTTCCGTGGTTGAAAAACACTAATTGGTCGATATTATGTATACTTTCGGTAAGTTGTACTGCATCTTTAAATAAAAAAGTAACAGATGATCGGTTCACGTGCACTTGAACTGAGGCGCTCAGCGATCTGTCACGTCACATTTACAAGCGCCAAACGTATTTTTGTCTGAATTTCGTAATAAAATTGACGAAATCTAAGAGCTGAGAATTAGTTTAGTATTAAAAGTAGGTTACCTCTTTGCTCCGCAATTTTTCTGTGCGTGAGAAAATGGATGTGTGGCGTGAGAGCGTGTGAAAAGTGTCAATTGCATGAGTCTCACGCTCAATGCGTGAGAGTACATCTGTTCTTGCTTTAGATGTGGTGAATGTCAAAAAACTGCCCCAGGCTGTAAGAGACATGTGTGTCCCTTTTAAAATTGTACAATGCAGAAATTGCAGATGTTTTTTCAAAGACTGGGTGGGGTACTGTGGAAACGGAAGACGTGGAGACCTGCGAGGGTTTTATACAGACCCTGAATTTCCTGAGCATTGCCCAGACTGCCAGTTTTAGGGGGCAGGAATGAGGTGTGGTGTGCACAGTGTGCAATAGTTTATTTGGAACTGTTCATGTTTTATTTTCTCTTGAAATAGGGACTTCCCCCACAACCTTACGGGCCTGACTGTGGCATCTTCATTCTGATGGTCAGATTTGACTAATTTTACTAATTAGATTGTGTAATTTCCAATAAATATTGCAAAACCATGAAGTGTTAATTTGATCTGGATTGTTTGGTAAATTGTCTGATCATGTGAATCTACGTATATTTTAAAAACAGAAGTGGTTACATTTACAAAAAATAAAATAAAAATAAGAATTGAATATCCAAATGGGCAAGGCAAAAAACTGTGGTCAATTAACATGTACAAGTCTGTTGTATTGACAAAACGTTATAGTCCATTGATCTAGGCTGAATTTAAGTCACAAAAAATAGTGATATGATCTGAACAATATATTTTCAAGGTGGTTCTTGTGAATGCAGTTTGCATGAATTATTGAGAATTGTTTTATGTAAAGAGATATGATAAAGATCATATTTCAATTTGCACGCAGCTTTTATATTATATATTTTAAGTCATAAAAGTAAAATGACAATACGGAAAAGACGTGTGCAATTAAGCCTGCAAAGAATGCTGTCTATCCACTGGTGAAAACAGAAAATAAATATGCTGTCTATCCATAGGTGAAAATATAAAATAAATATATGTCAATCCAGAGGTGAAAATATAAAATAAATATATGTCAATCCAGAGGTGAAAATAGGAAATAAAATTGCTGTCAATCCAGCGGGGAAAACGGAAATTAGCGGCGAAACGGAAATGACGGAGAAAATGGAAATGACGCAGGCTGTCTATCCACTGGTGTCCAGCCAGTGGTGTCTAGCCGGAGGTGAGTCTGCGGGGCTGCAGCTGGATGCTATTGCAATTTCCCGCGAAAACCATCCCGCCCGGTGTAAAATATAAACACGTATAATAGGCCTACGACAGAAACACGTTTTGGAAGGAGGATTGATGATGTATTGACTCAAGATTTAAATGTTTTTAATTTTGAACATACCTTTAATGTTAATTTTAACATTTGCTAATACACATTATTAAAATCAAAGGTTCTATCGGTTAATATTATTTAATGGACCTGAGCGAACATTTTATATAAACAGCTCTATGTTTATTAACAAACATTAACAAAGATGAATGAAGTGTGTAAAAAAGTATTGCTCAAGTGTTATAATATTTGTAAATGTATTACTAATATTAATGGGACCTTTTTGTAAACGTTACCGCTTTATGCTACATATATTTCAGTAACAGTAAAACCTTCAGAAAAATTGTTAACAGTAGTTAATAAAAACGGCTGGAAACATAATTCTCATGGCATTAATATGAACTAACAACAAAAATGTATTCATGATGTCGCCTTAAAATGTTTTTTTTTTTTAAATGATATACTAATAATGTCTGTTAACATTAGTTAATGTACTGTAAACGAAGGACAAACAACGTGTATTTGTATTTTTTGTTATTAAGATTAAAGATCAAGAAATGCTGTATATTTCTCATTGTTAACTTATGTGTATGTACATATATATATAGTTTGTAAATATCTTAATATGTGTCTTGACTCAGAAGACTGTTTTTTTCATTATAGACCCTTGTTTAAATAGAAAAATCCAAAGTACCTTCATCAATCACACTAACAGCCCTTTAACTGAACCATAACTCAAGATGGGCTGTTGATATTTAAAACGTTTTACCATTAAGTAAAAATATTGATAATTTGCCTTTCTCATACTCAAAAGCATTACAAACATAATATATAAAACTTAATACAAAGCATATTTTAAAGCATGATAAAAAACATCTTTATTTTGTTGTAAGAAAGCAGTTATAAAACATTAAACAAAATGTGTTCAAGACTAACTACATATGCAAGGTAACAGGTTAAGCAAGTTAATGTAGAAAACCTTGCAAACAGAAGAAAGGGTTGCACTTTATTTTAAGGATGTTCTTACAGTATAATTACACAAATAAGTAGTAGTAATTATTAACTACATGTATGGTTAGATACTTGTAATTATGCATAATTTACTGTTATTACTATAGTAAGTACATGTAACTGTCACCTTATAATAAAGTGTTAGAGAAGAAAGTAAATGCATCCTTTAGTTTTATACACGTTTATGATGCATTATATCCTCTGATCCTATTCAAACGGTAGAACTGTTTTTAAGATCGCTCCTGGATTTTGACAGTACCCTTTTCACAAGTTTCTCCAGCTTGACTGTTGCACAGTATTTCTTGTCTTTGGTGTGCAATCTGAAACGGGAGGTTTATGATTGACACGTGGGCTATTCTCTGCTTTAATGATCCTTCAGAAATTCATAATTCGGAAGACATGAAATATAAATAACTCACACGAGGGCATCAATCGCACACACTCCTTGGTCCGTCTGGACGTCGTATTTTATGACCTTCCGCAGAACTTCCAAAGGAAACTTTTTAGTCGTTTCAACACAACATTTGGGTGTGGCACCTGGAAATCAAAACCAAAAACACCATCCACCACTAACACTGATAAATGCAATAAGACATGAATGCATCAATATTCTGTATGCTGCATATTTCAGAGGTATTAATGGCATTTGTTTGAAAGACCAAAAGATTAATTCCTGCAGTATAAAAAAATTAAATACAAATATATATAATATATATATATATATATATATACACACACAGGTTTTATTATATATATATATATATATATATATATATATATATATATATATATATATATATATATATATATATATATATATATACACACACATACATATATATATATATATATATATATATAAACCTATTAATTGTCATTGAAGTGAAATTACTGAACTTAAATATGAGAGCTTAATAAAAATATTCATTTTAGAAAAAAATTTCAGATGGCATTTAGAGGCTTTAGCATTTGAAGTCTTCATATATATATATATATATATATATATATATATACACACACACACACACACAAAAATAAACAAATATATATATATATATAAAATGTAATGCAAAACTATCCATCCTTAATCTTAATCTGAAGCAAATGAATGTGATTTGCAGTAACCCTTGAAGTATTACCTTGACCGGCGCTGAAGGTGATGGACAGTAAAATCGCGAGCACTACGAGATCCATCTGAAGATCAGTGAGATTCCCTGTAAATCCTGCCAGACCCGAGACTCTGATCACTCTTATATGAGCTGTTAAAGCTCCTCCTATTACAGCACACATTCATCAGCTTGTGTGACAGACAATACACACTAAACTCTTCAGGCTGAATGTAGCACAAAAGTGCAGTGATTTTCATTCATGCTTCAAAAACAGAGATCTGGAGTGTATGAAACCATCATTTATTCAATCACCTAAAACAGCATAATTTACATTAAATAAAAGTACAACCAACAATAAAAATTAAGTTAAAATTGCTTTAAATCACTGTAGTTTTCACTGTAACTACATAAAAATTTCACATTTACATAAATCAAAAAAAAAAAAAAAAATGGATAGCAGCATCAAGAACATCTGTAGTTTCATTCTCCACAGTTTCAGGCATCTGAAACACAGAAAGACACAAGAAATGCATTTGATTAAATAAATAAATTCACTCAACTGCATTCCAAACTGTTTTTATAATGAATTTGGGCGGTCAAACTGCAAAAATGTGTAAAAACGCACCACAAAATTAATTTTTTGTGAAAATTTTCAGCATATAATAAACTAAAAATGATCTTTATCCACTCGCACAGCATTATATGAAGTTGCATTCAGTTTGAGTGCACATTTACTGTCACTACACTGGAGGGCACAGGAGATGCTTTGGATCTTCTTTTATTTTAAGGAAGTCATATGGATTGTTCATGGATGAAAGACATTGAAAAGAGTTATGAAAAGAAAAGAAACATAAGAAAGATTGATTCAGGACTCACCCGTCTTCTTCCACGAGCTCAAGGGTTTGCCGGAGGGGACTTGGATCTGTTCTTGGCTCTGCTGGAAGTGCTGGGAAAGACATGGGATTTGAAACAACATGTAAAGAGAGGAAATGACAGCCGGTGTAAATTCCAGTCTAGTGAACATCTGAGTTCACTTGGGAAAATCATGCAAGTTCAATGTTCTTTTGTCTGAACAAAAACAAACACTTCAAAATGTCAATCCACAGGCTCTTCAGCTCCAACTATCAAGGTGGCATTTTCCCTACGGCACAGAAATTAGGCTTTTCTGGCAGGAAAACAGTTTGTTACGCAATCGCGGTGAAATATTGTGTGATTATGTTTGAACTACAGGATCTACATTAAAGGACCAAAAAAAACCTACTAAAATAACAAAGAAATATTATACCGATCAAGGTTATTATCGTATTAATATTATATATTTTATATATTAAAAACTTGTTACTTGAAATAAAATATATACGTTAACTGAAATAAAATACCGGTATATTTAACTTCAAGTGCTAAAAAAAACTAAAACTAAAAAAAAAAAAAGTTAAAATTAACAAAACTATGTAGACATAGTCAAAACTAAACTACCGGTAATTAAATTAAAGTGAAAACAGAAAAATAAAGTCTAATTCAAAATATTAAAAAATATAATAGTATATCAATGGTACTAAATAACCTAGCTTGTTTAATAAATTATTAAACAAACAAAAATAATTATAATTTTGCATATTACAATTAATCATTATATATATATATTTATTTATTTATTTATTTATACATAGCAGGCCAAATAGCAGGTTCCCATTGTGACAACTTATCCCGTATAGTGTGACAACATGCCCTGGGGGTTTTGCCCATAAAGGTGCAAATGTTATAATAGCTTTATTTAATTTCCCCCTAGTCTAAGCTTGAGGTTCATGTGTATACAAACTGAATAAACACACATATGTAAAGCCACCCTGATAAATATTCACTGGAGTAAAGAGAGTTCCGGTCTATATATCTTCTACATCAGGGTTCACCAATCTCGGTCCTGGAGGGCCGCTGTCCTGCAGAGTTTAGCTCCAACCCCAATTAAACACACCTGAACCAGCTAATCAAGGTCTCACTAGGCATACTAGAAACTTTCAAACAGGTGTGTTGGAGCTGGTTGGAGCTAAACTCTGCAGGACATCGGCCCTCCAGGACCGAGATTGGTGAACCCTGTTCTACATGTTTTGTGTGTTTGCACCTGTTGGATCTGCTGTATTTCCCTCATGGCCAGTCGTATGGACGGGTAGAGTCGAGGGAACGGCCTGCTCTCGAGGTTCGGGTCGTCGTCCTTGTGCTCCATCTGTGAGGCCTCGACTCGTCTGCGCCGGTCAGATATGCGTTTGAGCACCGGGGGTTTGTGCGACTCGACGTTTGAGTTTCCTCCCGGCGGCAGGAAGAGTCTCTGCATCTGTACATGCACTTTATTTGAACATGTGTCCATGTCCTCAGCATGAACCACAGCGCTGCTCTCTGATGATGATGATGATGATGTAAGAGCTTTGAGCTCCTCATAGTCTGGCTCCCGATCACACATCTGCAGACACACACACTCCATCTTTATACCACACAAAAGAGAAGTGAAAGCCCTTCCACGAGTGACGCACACCCACCTGACCACAGGGCACCGTGAGCAGCTCCATGAAGGGCTTGATGCCCACCTGACTGTGGAACTGGACCAGGTCTATGAGAGAGGAATGAGCCCGGTCCTCCCCGAGGATCACGTACTTCCCATTGTTCTGCATCTCCACCATGTAGTGACGGCAGCGGTCGGCACCCCTGTTATACAGAAACAGAACCAGAGACATGTTTCAAATCAATAAATAAAATGAGCAACAATAATTAATTAAACAAACAACAACAACAACAATATAAAATTTAAATTATAATTTTGCATATTAGTTTTTGCACATTATTATCATTGTTATTATTAATTTATACAATTTATTTAGATTTATTCATTATTATTATTTATATAATTACACTTTTAAAATATTTGATGATAAAGTATAATCATCAATATTAATCTATATTTTATTTATTGTTACTATTTTTATATAAATAAATTTGACTATTTATAATAATATTATTAATAATAATAAAAATAGTAAACATACATAAAATGTGTTTTATATAGACACATTTCTTTTTTTTGAATTGTCACGTTAGTTTTGAGTTTTGGTTCATGTTTATGTTTTCATGTCTTTTATTCTGTAGTTTTCATAATCATGGGCTGAATCCAAAAATCACCCCCTATACCCTCAAATAGGGCATTATTTGAGAGGACAGCCATTTGTAGTGGTGTCCGAAACCATAGTGGACATTGCTGAATGCACTCATTCAATCCCATATTGCACTGGGATAACGAGTGTACAGCAGATGTACGTTCGACGGCTGTCTGAATTCGCTCACTTATTTTGTATTAGTGGACTTTTTTTATGTTTTATTTTGATAAACATGACACAATATAATATCGCGACTACATGAAAAGAGATTTTACTAAAATTCTGATTTGTGAGCATTAGTGTAATTGAAGGTGTCCGAATAAACACGTGATCATTGTCATGTGCTGAATCCGGCCAATCGTGAAACAGCTGTGTCGTCATCAGAGCTCGTGCAGCCCATAGATATACATAATAAAGGCCTTTATTGTTCGTTGTCTGATTGTTCACAGGTGTTCCTTGATAGTCATTAGTCCTTGTGTATAAATTGCCCTCACGGTACCCTTGTCTCATGTCTAGCTTTGTTCAATATAACCCGCTGTTGGCAAGTTTCTGTTCATGATTCATGTTCAAGTCTGTTCAAGTTGAGTTCAAGTTTAGACACTTTTTGTTAAATAAACTGCACTTGGGTTCGTCAAGCTTGCCTTCAATGGACTTATGTTACATGAATATTAATGATAACAATAACAATACAAATGCATAGCTTTTCATATAAATTAATAATAATAATAATAATAATACAGTAATGTAAAAATATGTAAACAATTTTAAATTTAAATAAATTGTTCTGCTGAAATTCAATTTACATTTACAATTTACACCATGTAAGTTTAAGTTTTTATGGAATATAAAAACATATATATGCATATATATATATATATTTATTTTGTCATTTTCTTATGGGAAGTTGTTATATCCTGTGTGAGCAAAGTCAGTACGTTTTAGCCCAATTCGATAACATTAAATAGTATTTTCTAGGGCTGGGACGATACACCTATCTCCTGATTCGATATTATCACAACACTTGGATGTCCATACGATATGTATTGCGATTTTTTTTAAGAATTGCGATTCTACAAGTATTGCGATTCGATATTCGACAATTTTTTATAACACTAGACCATCGAGAAATGCGTTATTTTAAGCGCCAAGTTTCTATCAAAAGCTGATTTACTCTATTTTGATCGCTATCGTAGACATCAGTGTTTATATTTTAACTTCTTTACTTCTATAATAAACTGAACTATTGTAGGCTATGTATCACAGAAATAATGATACTATTAAGAGTTTTGCAAAGACTGCCGTTTCATGACTACTCTCTCCGGGTCAGCGGCAGCGCCAACACAGATTTGAATATTGCGATATGATATTATCAAAGGTTTAATAGACAGACGAAACGGAAGAAGATCGCGTGGGTGTTTGAATCGAGATCAGTCTTTCAAAGATGAATCGTGCAGCTCTACTGTCTTATCTCTCTCTCAGCATACAAGTAGCGCGAGGGCTTTTCAGTGCTTTCAGTCTCACGTCGCTTCCACACGTCCACTTGAAAGGGATATTACAACACTTAACACTCAGATAACGACGATTTTGTTTTACAGTCTATGATAACGACACATTTAATCCTCTGTTGGAACAAAAGTGGCTAACTTCTGTCAACCTCATCTATAAGCAAGGACAAAAATAATGCAATTTAATTTGAAAAAATATATATTTTATTTCCTAGCCCTAGTATTTTCAGACAAAAACATAATCCTCTCTAGGTCAAAATGACCAGAACACAATGTAAGGGTTAACACAATAAAAGCACTTTAGTGGTTGATTTTGACATATATAATTCAGTTTTGCCATAGCATACAGTAGCACGTACCTAAAGCTCAGAGTGTAACCCTCTCGGCTTTCACCGACACGCACCAAGAAGCAGCCGAGAGGTTTGTCGATCAGGAGATCTTCTGCTTGTCTGAGAAACCAAAGTTACAATCAGCACATAATAAATATATTCCCATTTTCACTTCAATAGAGAATTGATTGGACTAGTCAGTATTTCATCAAAGCTGACCTGCGTGTGATCATGCCATGGAACCAGCTGGGGAAGATACCGTCTCTGGTCAGCTTACGGACCTGCGTCTCTTTAAACCAGCGGATGGTGTTACTCTTTTTCAGGTGTTTCTCTTTAATACGCTCTTCATCTATCGGCTGAAGCATCAGAGAAGCGTCCAGGTGGACGTTCCCATTCAGCTCATTATCAAACGGAGTCGCCTGTCCAGAAAAATGAGGTTTACAAAAATGAGTATGACACATGAAGTCAGGGTTATTATCATTAACTAAAACCAACATTTCAAATTTTTTTGTTTAACTTGAAGAACTAAAATAGCTTTACTAAACTAAAACTGAAGTATAAAAAATATATAATAATAATAATAATAATATTATTATTATATACACGAAATTACATACATTTAACGAATTTGTGTCCTCGTTTTAAGTTAATCGTGAGTACGATATAATAATTTATTACATTGTTTTAGTTCAATCAAAACGAGGGAATGAATTAGTACAACCTGGCCAGTTTACTAAACTGAGGGAAACAAATTATTATATTGTGCACACAATAGTGAAACAATAGAGCGAATTATTATATTGTGTGTACAATTTATTGAAACGAGAGAACAAATTATTATATCGTGCACACAATTTAGTGAAACAAGGGAACGAATTAGTACCATGTGGCCACAATTTACTAAATCGAGGGAAACAAATTATTGTATTGTGCACTATTTAGTGAAACGATGGAACAACATTAGTAAATCATGGCCATGATATATATATTTTTGTCCACACATCATATGAGGCTCCGTACAAAACAAACATACTAAAACTTTAAAATTAAAATGACCTGAAAATATAAAAATAAAAGCTAATTTTATATAATATTATATCAATGAAATTAAAATAACACTGCTTAAAGTCAAGAAGAAATGGCATTTGCAATTCATTTTTAGTTTTGTAATGTGGCATTTTACTGGGTATTAACATCTGAGAAACATGTTTTAAAGTCAATTTTGGTTTCAAGTCAACTTCAAACTTCAAATAGGGAGAGTGAAACATGTTCGAGCTCTAACACAGACTAGAGATGTGACCAGGCATGAAAATAATCGTTAAGCTTGTAGGTTAAAGAGGTAATCTCATTAATCGAGGAGCAGTGTTTCACTGAATAAGTTATGGATGTCACACCTGAAAAAGCTTGCTGCGCGGCCGCGGTACAGGAGGCAGATGTGGATCTTTCAGGACGTCAGTCGGCACCGAGCGAGGCCTGGGCTCAGGCTTTTTCTTTCTCGGCAAGGGCACCGGTGGAGACGCTGGTCCTGCAAACACACACACACACAGACACGACCTTAAAGGAGTAGTTCACTTTAAAATGAAAATTACCCCATTATTTAATCACCCTAAAGCCATCCTAGGTGTATATGACATTATTCTTTCAGACGAATAAAATCGGAGTTATATTAAAAAAATATCCTGGCTCTTCCAAGTTTTATAATGGAAGTGGATTGCAACCAACAGATTGAAGCTCAAAAACGTGTATCCATCCATCATAAACGAACTTCACGCGGCTCCTGTGGGTTAATAAAGGCCTTCTGAAGCAAAACGATGAGTTTGTGTAAGAAAAATATTCATATTTAACACAGTACAAAGTAAAATTCTAGCTTCCGGCCAAATGGCCATACGCAGTGTACTTACGCCTAAAGCGCAACTTATGAGGTCAGAAGTAGTGTAGTGTGTCATGGCGTGTGAAGTTTGTTTGTGACGGATGGATGCACGTTTTTGAGTTTCAAATTGTTGGTTGCAATCCACAGAAGTAGCAGTGCTTCGCCTTCTGAGAATATAGTTACCAGTATGTACAGATGGCTGTCTCATGTGACCTTGTTATTTGTTCACGCTGTGTCTATACAAATCACAACATGTAAATAGGAAAATGTTGGCGTTATTTTGTCACTTATTTGGGAGCAGTATGCTAGCTGGAGCCATTTATCTCCAGTCTTTGTGCTAAGCTAGGCTAGCGGTGGGTGCGTCAGAGTTACAGCACGCACGGAGATGAGAAGGGTATGTATGGACTTATCTAACTCTGGGGGATACGGTGAATAAGCTGAAGTCCAAAAAGTCGGCGTGTTCCTTTAACACACGACACTGGCATCAGCACTGAAGCGGATGTGAAAACAGAGGACAGTCCTTACGCAGGTTCTCCTGCTCCACTTCCAGACGTCTTTTCCTCTCGTCCTCAAACTGCTGTCGTCTCCTCTGCTCCTCCTCACGCTCCTCTCTCTCACGCTCCTCTCTTTCACGCTCCTCTCTCTCGCGCTGAGCCTGACGCTGCCTCCGTACCTCTGCTAGCAATGCCAGATACTTCCTTCTGCAGATCCTCGCCCGGAAATCTAAAGAACAAGATGTGATGCAGTCAGGGGCAGTTCTAGGGTCAGTGGATATTAGGGGCTTTAGCACAGACTTATTTGGATGCAAATGAAGCCATTCTTTGATTTAATACTGGAATATTAGCCTTGAAAATACTTGAAAATATCACGGCAGTCAAGAAAAAAAAAAATGTCCTCCTAAGTTTGTCCCTGCTGCCTTTACGAGTAGCTATAAAAAAATAAAGTCAAGTCACCTTTATTTATTTAGCGCTTTATACAATACAGATTGTTTCAAAGTAGCTTAAAGATCCTTGCACACTGAGTCTTTTATCAAATTTTCACACGATAAAAAATAAATACGACCTCATGTTTTGTCAATCACGTTTACACACTGCCTCCGAAACTTCCGTCCGTCATAAAAAATTTTTTTTTGGATCGGGTTCGATTTTCTGCGTTTTTCACATCCGTAGCAAGCATTTTGAATGGTGTTTTGACAATTTAGAGCCACCGAATGACAAATACGAAAAAACGCATATGAAAATTTCGGACTCAGTGTGCAAGGACCATTACAGTGAAAACAGGAAAATGATTCAATGATGCAAACAGTTCATTTTGGCGGTACAGCAGCTCTAAAAGTACATATTTCAGCTGAAGTCAGTTCAACGTTGAGCTATAAATGTGACCGTTATTATAATAAAATTATTATAATAATTCGCCAACCAACATTTTAAACTTTATTAGGCTTTTTAAATTAGTCTAAAGTCAAAATAAAAGTAAAAATAGCTTATATAATAGTCTTGATAAAAGCGCTTGTGTGTTAACTGCAGCTTTCTGTGAGATATTCAATGCTTATTATGTCTGTCAAAGACATAGAACAATAAATTAGTGAATTTACTGCTGCACTGAAATGAAAACTACAATGAAAAGCAATTGTCTTCTAAGCATGAAAAATAAAGCTATAAAAAATAATAGCTATAACGACAGGATTTCAAAAGTGTAGAACTCGGGGAGCTTACGCTAAACATTTTCGGCGCAGCGACTCATTTAAATGCGTCTGATTGGCCGTTCCGTTCAACTGACTTGTCTGTGATTGGCTACAATGCCCAACACTGCAAAAGCACATTATAAGTAGTAACCTTTGATGCAAAGGGAGAAAATATAAATATAATGCTGTCATTTTAAATTATTTAATACTATTTCACAATATTACGGTTTTAACTGTATTTCTTATAAAAATATAAATATAATGCAGTTATTTTAAATTATTTAAATATAATGCTGTCATTTTAAATTATTTAAATATAATGCTGTCATTTTAAATTATTTAATAACATTTCACAATATTACGGTTTTAACTGTATTTCTTATAAAAATATAAATATAATGCAGTCATTTTAAATTATTTAATACCATTTCACAATATTACGGTTTTAACTGTATTTCTTATAAAAATATGAATATAATGCAGTCATTTTAAATGATTTAATACCATTTCACAATATTACAGTTTTAACTGTATTTCTTATAAAAATATAAATATAATGCAGTCATTTTAAATTATTTAATACTATTTCACAATATTACGGTTTTAACTGTATTTCTTATAAAAATATAAATATAATGCAGTCATTTTAAATGATTTAATAACATTTCACAATATTACGGTTTTAACTGTATTTCTTATAAAAATATAAATATAATGCAGTCATTTTAAATTATTTAATACTATTTCACAATATTACGGTTTTAACTGTATTTCTTATAAAAATATAAATATAATGCAGTCATTTTAAATGATTTAATAACATTTCACAATATTACGGTTTTAACTGTATTTCTTATAAAAATATAAATATAATGCTGTCATTTTAAATTATTTAATAACATTTCACAAAATTACTGTTTTAACTGTATTTTGATCAAATAAATGCAGAAGAGACTTCTTTCAAAGATATTTTAAAAATATCGTAATGATTGCAAACGTTTGACCAGAAGTGTATGACCACCCATGTTTGCATATCAAGACTTTGTCAGGATGGGTCAAGTTGCCTGAATACTGAATATTTGAACTACGCCACTATGTAGAGATTACGCAATCATAGCGGGTAATTTGCATACAAAAGTCTTAGAGTTTTACAGGCTGTTTTTGTGACTGTACCTTTAACTATGAATCAGATGACGGAAAATAGTAATGAATAATGGTCACAGCAGTTTTATGACTTTTGATGCAAGAAACCTTTTTTTAAGTGAAAAAAAAAAAATCCACAAAAAAAAAGTTCACATCTCGCAGTTCACGTCTGAACTTGCGCTCATGACACCGTTTCATAAGTATACTCATCCGAGAGGTGATTTAGGTTGCAGTAAAACAGTCAAACTAGGAGCCAAGTGGTTTCCTGTGAGTTCCTCAATAATTATACAGAGGCTTAAACTAGTTTAATTGCTACTCACTCTTCTGAATGACAACCGCCGCTCGTCCCAGTGCCTCCAGCAGACGGGCCAACTCCTCCTGGTGCCAGTACTTGAAAAACAAACGTGACGATCTGAAAGAGCAACACAGGAGAACTGCTGTGACTTGTTTGATATTATCTGAACCATTAAAGTATCTAATTTATTGGCTTGTGTAATATTAAGCCAAATTAAACTTAATGAAAACATGTTAGAGCCTGTGAAAGATTTTACAAACCTAAAATCCTGACAGGACTATCAAAGCCAAAAAAAGATTTTAGCATTTCTGAAGGAAATATGAGTGATTAGGGGGTTTGTTTAAATCACTAACTGTACGTATGAACAATAATAATAGTGATGCATGTCTTAAATGCCACTAATAATGCTTATAATTGCATTTACTTCATTTAGACAGGTCGCATCAGGCTCAAACTTACCCACACTTCCAACCAGAGAGTTCAGTGCTGTTGAGGATCGACATGCAGCTAAAAGCAACAAAAGAAGACAAGAACCATTGTAGATGAAACCACATAATCAATATCAGTACATATCATCATGAAGAGCTTGTTTAAAAGGTGCACAAAGTCATTTTATGTTATTTATTTGAGATTTTCCTTTTTATATACATATACATACAGGTGAAACTCGAAAAATTAGAATATCGTGCAAAAGTTCATTTATTTCAGTAATTCAACTTAAAAGGTGAAACTAATATATTATATAGACTCATTACAGGCAAAGTGAGATATTTCAAGCCTTTATTTGTAATAATTTTGATGATTATGGCTTACAGCTTATGAAAACCCCAAATTTAATATCTCAGAAAATTACAATATTACATGAAATCAATAAAAAAAAGATTTTAAATACAGAAATGTCAGCCCTCTGAAAAGTATAATCATGCATATGTACTCAGTACTTGGTTTGAACCCTAACCTTTTAAGTTGAATTACTGAAATAAATGAACTTTTGCACGATATTCTAATTTTTCGAGTTTCACCTGTACATACACATATATTTATATATATACACATTTAGCAAAATATATATTGTGCAAACAAATTAAACTAAAACTATAATTTCTGCTGGTCTTGAACTTTATACTAAGCTATAATGTTTTTTGGCATTGTTTACATTTATTTTGTATGCTTTTAGCAAGCAAAAGCAGCTGATAATAGGGAGCTTCTTCCTCTCATGTGCGTTAACATCATGTTAACATTTGTCAAATGTACTATAATCTTCTTTAGGTTGAAAACCTGTTGGTTTATCACTTGGTGCACCTTTAACACATGATGAATCTGCTCAAACCTGCTCTTGTCCGACGGGAGATCCGGTTTCAGCAGCAGAATGTTGTACCTACGGGACAGAAATCTGAGTAATGCTGCAGGTAATCTGATGTGATGAACTGATAAAATGTTATTTTTTCTGCCAGCACACAAACCTCTCTGCAAACTCCTTGAAAGTTGGGCGCCATGAGAAACCGTCCCGCCGGATTCGGATTGTTTCCATCAGGCCGTTGTACCTCAGCTAGAGAGGAGGAGGCAGAAAATATGAACATAAATATGACGGATGGGACAACTGAGACTCCGAAAGGTGCCATTAGGTCACTTTTAAAGGGATGGGTCACCTAAAAATTAAACAAGTTAATTCATTATTCACTCTTTTTTTTTTTTAATTTGTAACTTTTTTTCCTCGAAATTTACATTTCCATGAACACACACAAAAAAGTCTCTTGAACGAAAGCTTCATTTTGCATACAACAAAATTAGATTTTTACCATCAAACTAAAAAAAATAATAATCTGCCAGCACACAATATATATATATATATATATATATATATATATATATATATATATATATATATATATATATTGTACAAGTAAATGTACTTAAATATTTCATTATTACATATAACATTATACATAATATTACATAATCAGTTATTTTATTTTATTATTAAATATTTATGTTTTTAAATTTCATTATATGCTAAAAAATCCTTGTCCTTGTGGGGCCATTTTTTGATCCCCATGAGGGAAAACAGCGTATAAATCATACAAAGTGATGTTTTTTGAAAATGTAAAAGGGGTCAGGTTAGTGTAAGGGGAGAGAATATACAGTTTGTACAGTATAAAAATCATTATGTCTATGGAAAGTCCCCATAAAACATGAAATCACAACGTGTGTGTATGTGTGAATACATTTTTTATATTATATTGATATTTACATCAGGCTGATTTTTATTCTTTTAGGCTCCAAACTGCACTTCCACACTTCCACAGCAGGTGTCAGTGTTGCACAGTCATGTAGTTTAAATGGTCAGATGATTTACAGACTTGGAATTTACAGTTTATGCATATCGAGACGAATTATGTCATTTGAACAGGATGGTTCTTTGAGAACAGAACAAAACATTTTTGGTGGTTACTTACCACTATTATAACCAAGTACCCAAAACAACCTAGCAATGAGTAAGAATAGCCCTAGTAAAGTGGTGGAAAGTTTTACACAGGCAGACACCACTTATATGTTCTACTTTTAACTAGTATCTACACAGTACAGAGCGTATAGTCACTGTGTCAATGAACTAGACAGTCACTGAGCAGCTCCAACAAGACAATCTCTTAAAACAGTGTTCAGTCAATATTGGCCCTTGCACACAAACCCAGTGGCTCCTCTATCATTAGAGGGATTTGGAGTTAACTCAAATAACAGCACTAAAAGGCTTCCAGGTTTCAAGTACAGCTTAGAGAACTGGAGGGCAGGAAAAAATGAGAATGCATTTGGCTCCACTGTGGAAAATAAAAGGGGCCTCAAACAAGGCTGAACCCAGCGGAGACGAGATGATTGTGAAGCTACCGGACCTGTGGTGACGTACCTGA
>CM040839.1:3927500-3932500 GCA_022828995.1 Vimba vimba
TATATATATATATATATATATATATATATGTATGTGTGTGTGTGTGTGTGTGTGTGTGTGTGTGTGTGTGTGTGTTCAAAACTCAAACTCAAACTCACAACTAAATGCTTTTGTTTGTTATTTCCGCTTGTTTAAGTATCTAATAATCTGCGAACATCTAAAATATAATAGCCATAATAATATGATTAAATGAATTGAATAATTGAATAATTAAATGAATATTTCAATGACACACATGCATAGGAAAAACGGTTTAAACTATATTAAATGTAGTAAAAATTAAAAACATAATTATAATTAATATATATTATATTTAAATAATTATATATATTTATTATAACTCCAAAAAATACACACACACAAATAAATACATATGTATATATAACTGAATCAAATGCATGTAAATGCATCTAAATTAATTTATTCACTTATGTTTTGTTTATAACTATCTGTGTGTGTGTGTGTGTGTGTGTGTGTGTGTGTGTGTGTGTGTGTGTGTGTGTGTGTGTGTGTGTGTGTGTGTGTGTGTGTGTGTGTGTGTGTGTGTGTGTGTGTGTGTGTGCACGCCCGCGCGTGTGTGTGTGTTTTAGTTTATTGCCGTTATAATAAAGATGTGCCAATTCAGACCTGCAAACAAAACACTGAGGAGAGGAGTGACGCTGTTGATGAAGAGCTCACGAATGTTGGCTGGTATTGTGTCCCGGTTTTTCTCAAGGAAACCGCTTGCGTTGTATTGCACCTTAACAGACCACAAAAAGACATTTCATGCAGGAATAATGGACACATTATGAAGACAAACACCCTTATTAATACATCTGCTCTAGGAAAAATTGCACACAATCATTTAATTATTAACCAGCTCTACAAAACAGATTACATTCTTTGTTGGCATCTAAATGAAGTCACTGATCAGGTGACTTGTTAGGTTAAGTAATGATGACGGTGGTTTGTAGACTCACCTTCCCAGCGTAATGCACAATAGTGAACAGAGGGGTGTGGTTTCGCACAACCTCAAAGTTGGGAGCTGCTTTAAATTTGCTGTTCAACTTATCAACAAAATCTCGGTCAGTGGCCTGTGGGTGCAAAAACGTTCACATGCACATAAACATTGTGTTATTAACTGCTATTCTTGAGATTCACTACTCTCTCACAACAAATGCAGTCACATGACTGTAATGTACTATATAGAACAGAGTGAATACTATCCGAGTAAAACGTCTCCACCGTTCAAATATATGAAATGGGGATGGAATTAAAATTAGCATAAAATGGGTGCGGTTTGTAAAAAAAAAAAGCATATATACTAATAATTAAATTTTTTTATTTTTTTATTCATTTTATTTCTATTTTTATTTCTATATAATTTTAAAGAGATTGCAATACTTAAATTAACCGATTTATTACCGAATTACTACACATTTAGGTATACAAGCTCATCCAGAAAGCAGATGCTTTGGATAAAAGCATTGGATAAAAATATTTTTAATGTGGTTCAATGGAGGATTTGGCAACATGTTTTCTCTTTGTGTCTCAGGTTTCAGCTGGTAACACATACCTGAGGAAAGGCACTTTGCTCATCCAGTAGAGAGAGAATCCCGATGGGTTTCGTGAGGAACAGGTCCTGAAACGGGAATAAACCTGGCATGAGTGAATGAGTTTTCCATGCTGACAAGCTAAACAGGCTTTTCTAGCTGACGGCGCTGTAGAATAATGTTACACTAAAGGATATGCAGTGTTTGGGAGTTGTAGGTTGAATGCTACATGAACGTGACATACATGCAAGTCTGCAGCTTTCAAAACAGGCGGCTGCTGAGTTCCCATAATCACAGGGCAGAGTTCATATTTACAGAGCAGATCAGCCCAGGAATCTCATGTGAGAACGAGGTGAAAACAAGCTCCAAGCAAAGACCACAGTTTCCTTTAGTTTCCAAGGATCTGGGTCAGAATGCATGCAGAAATTTGAGAGAGATTCTCAAAGCTACGTGTCCTGCTCTGTCAGCACTTCCTGTGTTCGGGATTTACCACACGGCCGTCAGCCAAACGCAGAGCTCGGGTGTATTTTTGGATTCAGAGAGAAGGAAAAATGGGGAAAAAAGTTGGAGAGAGAGCAGGACAATCACAGAGGGTGAAGGTTTAGGACGTAGACGTACCAGTATGGGCTTGTTGTCCTTGTAGGTTATGGTCTCCCATGTGATGCCTTCCTCTTTATATTCTTTCTGTTCCATCAGAAAAATGTGCTAGAGGGAAATGACATGGAAAATGTGATCATCAGATTCATGGAGTGGCAAATCAAGTCCCGTTGAAAGAATCGGCAGTGACCATGATCGAATGTGGCATTTAAATGGTTCGTAACATCTGCTGCCTTGAGTTTTCCACACTACAGCCAGATATGTCTTCAAGATATTATGAGACACGCTACATGAGTGTAAAGTTAAAATGACCACGTTTTCTTATGTGTATTATTATTATTTTTTGCCATTTTACTTACAAAGAAAGTCAAAAATGAGACTTCAAATCAAACTTCAGTCAGCATGTGCACTTGCCAAACCATGTCTTACTTTTTGTTTCATGAAATAGGCTTCCCTATATAAATATCAAACTCATAAATAAATAAATAAATAAAGCACTACAAAGGACTTACATGGTTGAAGAAGTACTGGAGCTGTTCGTTAGCCAGATTGATGCAGATCTGCTCAAACCGGTTCACAGCGAAGTTCTCGAAACCAAAGATGTCAAGGATTCCTATAAATAAAGAAAGAGCAAACCTCAATGTCACATATCTTAGGTAAGAAATTGTTGTGCTCTAAATTGACAAAAAATCCTCTACATCTTCATCAGTTTCACAACACACGTGTGCTCCAAATACTCACAACACAACCAAATACAGAAACGCACTGCAAATAACACAGACCACAACGGAAATGTTTCCAGGGGAACCAAATAAGTGATGAACAAGTGAAATTTGTACAATGTAACTGATGTATAGATTAATTATCTTCCCTCATGTTCTTTTTCTCTATCTTTTTTATTTATTTATTTTAGTTTTCAGCTCATTGTTCTTTTCTCATTTGTATTCTGATGACATTGAACATATTGTTAATACATTTTGTATATTGTATACAAAGTTGTATGTCATAAACATGTCATCTCTGTATGTTTTGCAAAAAAACCCAAACTTTTCAGCACGTCTCAACTGGGTTCGTCACTAATTGGGGTCCCCTGAAAACATGTGGTCTGTGTTATTTGCAGTGCTTGTTATTGTTTTCTTAATGTGCGGGTGTTTTTTCTTTTTGCATGTGTTTTTTTCAGTTGCAGCGTGTTGAGATCTCTCGGCCACCGTAGCAAAGTGAAAGTGAGACGCAATTTTCTCAGTCACAGCATGAACTGGTATATTTACCTATTTCATTAAGCTCCACGTCGAAATCTACTTTAGGAGCAAGCTGCTCGTTGATTTTACTGACAATCCATCCGAAGACGCGACCGTAGGCCACTTTAGCGATGGAATCTCTGGCATCTGAAATGATCATTTAAAAAAACAGATGCTGATCAACATGAAAAGAGTCAAACACACCAGTGATGTCACACTGATGATGTGGTACCTTCAGCCTGCTGCTGGTTGTGGAGTCGCTGGATGGCCTCTCCTCGCGTCACTGACGTGGTGCAGGTCAGACTCTTCAGTAAATCCTCTTCCTGAACGCCAAACTGACCCTGGTCACAGAAACAAACACACAAAATGCTTCTTTTACTGTGGTTTTCCAAAAGTTTTAGCCAAGAAGGATGCGTTTCTCCTAGGGCTGCATGATTAATAAAAATAAAACCGAAATCGCGGTATGGCTTAATCCGATTATCATATCACGAAGGCTGTGATTTAATTATAAATCGACTGCATGCTGCATGAGTGAAGTGCAGCACTGTGTTCATTGACATGCGAGCAGCTCATTCACTGATGTTGCCTCTAGGTGTTTATATCCAAAATTGGCAATTTAACTTTGGAAAAATTGGAATATCGCATGAAACATTTGCGAATAAAGCCGCGTTTCCATCCCATGTGTTCAAGAGAAGAAAATTACAGGACTGATAAGACTTTTACGACCAAGAAAGAGAGTTGTGCAGAGAGTTGTGACGCTCACTTAATTCTTGCTGAGAAGGAGAAATAAACTCTTTTAACCCGTTTAATCCCCCCAAAAAATCCCAGACATGAAAATATCCAAATGAGGTGTCATTAGTTGCCCCTTAAAATCAATAATATTTTTTTTTACATTTTCATGGAAAAATTGTGTTTTATGTTCGGTCACAATTGGGATAATGTGTATACTGAAAACTCAAGGTTTCATTAGTTAACATAAACTAATAATGAACTGCTCTTCTTCAGCATTTATTAATTCTTCAGCTTCTTTTACTAATATATTATTAAAATCAAAGGTTGTATTTGTTAACATTAGTTAATGCACTGTGAACTAACATGAACAGCTGGATTTTTATTAACTAATATTAACAAAGATTAACTAATATAGTAACAAGTGTATTGCTCATTGTTAGTTCATGTTAGTTAATACATTAACTAATGTTAACTAATGAACCTTATTGTAAAGTGTTACCAAAATTCTTATATAGCCTATATCAGCACAGTTATTTAACACATTTTAAACTCTTTCATGTCATTTTAGGGCTACTATTAAAGATAATAGCCTTTATACAACACCTATAGACAACAACAACAAAATGAATAAATCTGTATTTTCCCACCGGTCACTATTGTTGTCATCAACATCTTTACTCATTCTATGACCACTCTCAACAAAACTGAATAATTGTGAATTTATATATTAATACTAGACACCTTAAAGACATTACACAGATTTTTGGTACACATTATCGTACTATACTAACATTTTGTGTGCAAACAAGAATTAAACTGCTCTGGTCATGTGACATTTTACACTAACCATGTGAAACAACACAAATGTCAGTGAGACTCTTTTATTCTCTCCATATTTGCT
>CM040839.1:3937500-4037500 GCA_022828995.1 Vimba vimba
AGTCAGTGGTAGCCTATAGGCTTCATTAGCCTACTATAATATTGAAGGTAAAAATGAACTGATTTGTATACAAACACTTAAAATACACTTATTTATTTTTATAATAATAAAGTTATATGAAATTATATAAAAATTTAAATGGTGGCTGTCATAAAAAAAACTTTCCAGATTTATTCAAACATGCATTAAATATTGAAGAACATTAAAACTTATGATGAATATGTAATATGGTGCATATATTTAAGAAAATGGACGTAATTTGAAATCTGAGACTTTGTTTTATATCAATAGTAACAAAGCACAAAGATTATTGCGATTTATTGGATGGGATGCGCGCAACAATGTTCCATTCATTCATCAACTGAAAACAGGATGACTAATCGATTCTTGGGATTTAAGAATCGATATTGTTTCGTAAAAATGAGACTCGATTAAAATCGAGAAATCGATATTTTTTACCCAGCCCTATTAAAAATGCTGTGAAACTTGACAGCATTCGCAAACATCTTTTTGTAGTTCACCTCAATGGTACTGTGGTGTAAAAATTATTTTGGGAAGTTCAAATATTCAATGTAGCATCTTATTCAATCAGTAAATGTTATTTAAAGTTGTAGATGAGGCATTTATTCACACCACCGGACACTACAGTGAGTTTAGTTCTTACCTGCTCTTCAAATCCCACCATGTCCATGGCGTTACACACCTCAGCATATTTCACACGCCAGGCCTGCACTCCGTCTTCCTTCCCAAACCTGCCATTCAAATAACTGACAACAACAAAAAATATGTAAGCCTAGTAGCCTACTGCTAGTTTTTTAGGAATTAATATTGTGTTGTGGGTCAATTTGAAATGCTGGTTAAACTGGTTTGACATTTTTGTATATTTTATTAGGTCATGAATGTGCGTGCAAAGTTTCAACACAGATGTGCGTTGTAAAGACTGTACAAACTTTAGAAACTACGAATTGTGTTGGGGGTGAAATTCACCTCATTTGATTTCCATGTAATTTGCCAAAAAGCAACAGAAAACCTTTACTGTAGGTTGTAAAAGGCTAAATATGAAATGCATGAAAACTTTATTCAAAACTGAAGACTCGTCTTCTGAATCATTAAAGGAGAATTTGCTGTTTCTTCATCTATTTGAGTTTCACAGTTGAACAGTTTTTTTTTTATCACAATAACTAATTTGTTGTCGCACTGAAAAGAAGTGTGATAAACCATCTATATTCATATTAATCTATATATAGATATATATAGATATTTTACCATCACAAGGGTTTGAGAACCAGACATAACAAAAAGGCAGAGGCTATTTAAAAATAACAAATAAAGCCTTTAACATTTAAACATATAACAATAACAATAACATTTAAAGGCACAGTATGTGAGTTTCGCTGCTAGAGGTCACTTATTCAAAACAGTAACAAAGGCAAAGCTTGATGACGCTGTGAATGGAGGTGAAGACAGGGGTTAAAGCAAAAAAAAAAAAATTTTGACTGAATTTTTCCTCGGCCAAACCCCATTCCACAGCCTGTCACACACCCAGTTTAAGAGCAGTTTCTTCTTGTAATTAAGAGTATAGTGCGTACATGCTTTACCTTCACAAATGAAATACTCAAAGAACATTTGCATTTAAAGTCGACATGAAATCAAAATTTACCCTATTTACTTTATTAGCGCATATTACTAGTCTTGTGGTGAACAATTCATCCGTGCAAGTTAATACACAGAAAATAATTGTTTGCTGTGGTAATCTATAAAAGCCAACAGAGCTTTTGCCGAAAAGTGAGCTAATATCACAAACTGTACATAATATAATATCTGTTTTTAACCTAGCCATTATAAATAATATAATTTATAATATAAATGTATAATAATATACACTTGTCGCCACTTACTGGCTTAATAATGCAAGTTGCGCAAACACTTCCAATGCTGATACTGGTGAAATATAACATATTCGAGGACCATATACAAATAATTATATTTATACAATACTACTATTATGGCATTATAATTAATAGGTGCTTGTGTTGTTAAATTGAGCTTATATTTGCCACTGTAATTAGCAAAGAACATTTATATGTGTTAAATAGGAATACATTGTAATAATGTTAATCTCATGGGCACAGTGTGCAACACCTGCTCTTCCTCTCTCATCTTCATCACATTCTCTCTTTCTTCTTCTCGCAGTCTCCTAATCTTTACCTGTATATCTAATCTTCCCAAAGCTGAGCTTTGATTGATAGTCTTTGCAAACTAAATGTTTCTATTACGCGTTTAATACTTTTATCATAAACCGTTGTTCGGTTTAGCTACTAACATCTCGAAGGTAGGCCATACTCGCACTATATGATCGTAACTGAAAGCGTTGCGCTGGAATTCGCGCTCGGCTCGCACCTTCTGGGATATTTTACATTGCTGTTTTAATTATGCTTGTATGCCGTTTTGATGTTTATGTCTATTACAATTAAAGTAACATTTAACGTTTGCCGGTTCCCGCCTCCATCAAGTTACGCTTGATCACTTAAATTCACATTCTTTTATTTCATTAATATTATTATTTCATATTTCAAAAACAGCCGCAAGTGCTGAATTATCTACTTTATCTGACAAATTAAAATTGTGGGGTAACACAGAGCGGTTTTACTTTACTTCACAGTCGATTGTGTTGAAAGTTATGTTATAACGTTACACTGTGCGCTCGCTCTGTGGCTGCTATGAGACACTTCAGTAAGGCTAGACTGATATTAGAATATCATAAAACCTGGATGACTTGTGCTGCTAAATGGCATGCAATTAATTTAAAAGTATGATGGAGAAAATCTTGTATTACTTTAACTACAAATAAAGCTCTTTCTGATTATACTATGCTAGCCACGTGAAAAAATAGTGATATCTGATTTACTTTTTGGGTACAAACATGTTGATAGTAAATCAAGAAAACAAGAGATTCAAACAATAAGACAAAACTTGTTGAGCTATATAACAACGATTATTTTTCTGTCGATAAAGTATCCGAACAGTTGCTCATCTGTCTAATAAAACATAATTAAAGCGTCTTTGGTCTTTCCATGGCTTCTACATAAAAAAATCGGGGGTGATGCAGATATGATGTCAGGACAGGAGACGCAAATGACACGGACCAGAACAATGGTTAAAAATATCTAATTTATCTGGATTTAAACATTGTTGGAAACATTTGGGATAATGCAAGTACACAAGTCAACAAAACTATATAACATTGTGCTAGTAGGATATTTTAATACAAAAATCTTACAAATTATGCCTTTAAACCAAAAACAATTAATATTACTATATATACTAAGTAGTATTCATTTGCACATCAGTGTGAAAATAGTCAAAACAATAAAAAACATAGAAATGTTTTTAGTTTGTGTCAGTGCAGCTAATTTGAAAGATATTTGGGTTAAATTGAACCTTAAACACAATATGAGTTCATAATTTCTCATATTTTAGATATTTTTAGTCTCTGACAAGCTACTATAGAGGTTTTATGTACAAACATGACTCTTTTTCATAATTTTGCATAAAAAACCAATAGGGGGCATATTTGACCTCCAAGTTACATTTAATACAATTTATAAGCTAAAATAGCTTTAAAACGGTCTAAAATTTAAACATTTATATTTTAATCCTTTCCACTCTAACGCACAACCTTGTGTAGCTTCAAACCTGGCTCATCCAATCAGATCTTAGTATCATCTGACAATGTTTTGTATCGACCTTTTACACAATGAACACTGTACTAGGAACATGCCGTCCGTGACACAAAAGGTTCAGTAGGAGGTGACGTGTGACACACCTCCAATAAACTGAACCATGGATAAAAATGCTAATCTATGACATGCATCGTAAACAATGTTGCTGATCCCGTTTTCAAGAATGCATGACATCACAGATGACTCACCGGTAGCGCGTAGGATCCAGGAGGCCATATATCTCTTTATCCTCAATGGAAATGCCGGCCAACATAAAGTAGAAGATGTGGAAGTTCTGCTCACCCTCGTCCTGGTGAACGACACGGGATTTCTCCAGGAGGTACTCGTTGATTTTGGCCCCTTTGACTACAAAGACAACAAAATTCAAGTTAATGTTCAAACGAAGAATACTGAATTGATTTATTGGTAAAGAAACACACCCAGTGGAAATTACCAAGTTATATGATGCATTACGGTCAGAGAGAAGAGTGTTATCTTTTTACAAACCTGAAGAGTTCTGGAAGCGAAGCTGGATATATTTCCCGAAGCGACTGCTGTTGTCATTCATGACCGTCTGAGCATTTCCAAAGGCCTCGAGGAGTGGATTCACCTATTTCAACACAATCAGACACACTCATGTTAGGCAGAATCTAAACAGAAAAAAGAACAAATACACCAAAAAAAGTTGTTTGGGAGAATGTCTACGTTTTTTTTAATGCTTTCATTTGTTTTTGTTTTCATAGTTTTCTTACCAAAAATGTAAGAGCGTGTAAATACTGTTGAGGAACATTGGGGGCCTCATTTATAAAAAAAAAAAGAAAAAGAAAAAAATAAAGTATGACAGAAAGCTGGGCATACAGCTATTTCCACACAAAACTTGGCATTTATCAATATGGATGCGAGCAGTGGCTGTGATCAAATCTCACGTCAGGGGCCGGTTTCACAAAGCTATTTTAGACCGGTCTACAGTGTTAGACAAGTCTAAAATTTGCTCATAGACTAGTTAAATGCAAGTTAGACTGTTTCACAAAAATAAAGACTGACTTAATTTAGACCAAAAAAATGACACCTTAACCCCAGGCTAACTTAGGTCTAAGACTCACTGCAACCAGCAGTAACAATCAGTTACATTACAAACAGCCAAAAGAAAAGGGGAAATGGCTCATAATTTGTGGTTTGCTGACGACGTTATGGAGAGAGCTATGAGAAGGGAATATTTCCTCTTAAATATTTCTTTTTTGGCATCTTGTACCATGTTTTTGAATCTTTTCTGTACGTCTTTAATGCTCCGCTCAATGGTCGGATTAACGCTGTTAACTGTCGTAGCAATCTTTTTCCAAATTAAACATTTCTTCTTGTTACTACATTCTCCGCTAATTTTCCCAAGTAAAATGTCCTTGTAACTGTTATACTAAAATAAAAGTACACTGCTCAAAAAAATAAAGGGAACACTTAAACAACACAATGTAACTCCAAGTCAATCGCACTTCTGTGAAATCAAACTGTCCACTTAGGAAGCAACACTGATTGACAATCAATTTCACATGCTGTTGTGCAAATGGAATAGACAATAGGTGGAAATTATAGGCAATTAGCAAGACACCCCCAATAAAGGAGTGGTTCTGCAGCTGGTGACCACAGACCACTTCTCAGTTCCTATGCTTTCTGGCTGATGCTTTCACTCTAGTGGTAGCATGAGACGGAGTCTACAACCCACACAAGTGGCTCAGGTAGTGCAGCTCATCCAGAATGGCACATCAATGCAAGCTGTGGCAAGAAGGTTTGCTGTGTCTGTCAGCGTAGTGTCCAGAGCATGGAGGCGCTACCAGGAGACAGGCCAGTACATCAGGAGACGTGGAGGAGGCCGTAGGAGGGCAACAACCCAGCAGCAGGACCGCTACTTCCGCCTTTGTGCAAGGAGGAGCAGGAGGAACACTGCCAGAGCCCTGCAAAATGACCTCCAGCAGGCCACAAATGTGCATGTGTCTGCTCAAACGGTCAGAAACAGACTCCATGAGGGTGGTATGAGGGCCCGACGTCCACAGGTGGGGGTTGTGCTTACAGCCCAACACCGTGCAGGACGTTTGGCATTTGCCATAGAACACCAAGATTGGCAAATTCGCCACTGGCGCCCTGTGCTCTTCACAGATGTTGCAGGCAGCAGCAGACGGCTCCATGGCGTCTCCAGACTCTGTCACGTCTGTCACATGTGCTCAGTGTGAACCTGCTTTCATCTGTGAAGAGCACAGGGCGCCAGTGGCGAATTTGCCAATCTTGGTGTTCTATGGCAAATGCCAAGCGTCCTGCACGGTGTTGGGCTGTAAGCACAACCCCCACCTGTGGACGTCGGGCCCGGTTGAATGCGCTTACTTGATCCGCCATGTTTTTTGTTTTGAAAAGAAGTGTCTTATTTTACCCAGAATGCATTGCAGTGTAGTCCTACTTAAGATAGTCAGAGTCTTAAGTGCTTTGTGCAACGGTCTGATTTAGATGTCTATCTGAAGTTTGACTATATCTAAGCCATAGTCAAAGTCTATCTTTGTGAAACCGGCCCCAGGTCTCAGCTAATGTACGCAAGTTTTTGAGTTAACATGAATTTGCGTGAAGCATAAATCTGGCGGAGAATTGTAATGAGAGCATATTCTTCATTTAGATTATTTTCCTGAAGTTCATTAATCGATCATTAAATGTTAAACGACTAGATTATGTCAAATTAAATTATAGATGGGTGTCTATGACCCAGTAAAAATACCACAAATGTTTTTTTTTCAGGGGTTTAGCTAACAGCCTAAACAACATCACATCACGCACCAGCAGCGCAGAATAAAAACTGAATAAAATGAACTAGTCCTATATAAAAGGAATAAAATAAATAGGACTACACAATATATTTCACTTAATTAATTAACAGATAGACAAAAGGAAGAAAAAAAAAGTAGTATAAGCTACGCTCGTTTTTGTGACACACTAACGCATTGTATTTGTTTTCTTTATTTTCTTAAATCCAACTGATCGCGCAGTTTATTTTAGTTTAACATAAAACAAGAATGAAAAATAAGTAGTTATAAATTTGTTGTGGAGTGAGGCGAAAATAGCCTAGTTTATAGTGTTTATAATGTTTGTAAATGATTTGTTTTATTTACCGGTATTGAATATACATATAAATTAATATAATTGTTTGAAGGTTAACAGGTTTTTTGGAGTTTGATCAATTTCTCTTTCATGAGATTTCTTCCTCTTCTTGCCCGGGTTACGTTTCTCCCAAGTTGTAAACTCTAGGGGCGAGGCTTTTAAAGTTTAACCGTGAACTTTTAGGGGTGTGATATTCAAATGACGATTGTTTTCAGCCGCCACATTTATCAATGTACAATCATTCGTATGATGGAATTGGCAGCATAAGAATGTTTCATAAATCACACGTGAATCAGGTCGTAAGGTGATTTCATCTTTTCTACGTTAGATTGATAAATGAGTCTTAAAGGGATAGTTCCCCCAAAAAAGAATTACTCACCCTCATGTCGTTTGTAGTGGGAATTTTAAAAACTAATCAAAACCCAACATTTCTTTCTCTTTACAGGCCTAACATTTAACATTTGAAAATAATAATGTATCAGCAGTATTTTTTGGGCAAGGTTGTTGTCTCAATAAGTTAGGAAACTCTAAAGATATCCTGGCTAGACAGTTACTCTACATTTAATAGTATCATGATATATTGAGCAATTGATGATGAAATGACACTGAATTACCAACCTATGATTTTGATGATTTTTTTCTGACTCAGACGATTCTAACATCTAAATTTCCATTGCCGGTAACAGAGTGTGAGTGGATGCTGTTTTGCACAAATTGAACCAATCAAATACGAGAAAACTAACACAGTGATCACGAGTAGTATGAACTGTTGTATTTATGAAGCTGAGATTCTCTGAGATTGTCATGAAAACTCCCAGCCGATGAATTAAAGCATATTCAAGGGCAAATGCTGGAGTCTGTTTGATCTTTGCTGCGCAGACACTAGAGATCTTACAATTCACAAGTGATAGTGTTCGAGACGTCGTCCGACTCAAAGCCAGTTGTCGACTGTGGACGCAGTGCTAGAGTATAAATATTATTAAGTGTTGATTGTCGACGCTTGGGTGTCAACTGGAGACTTAAGTCAGGTGCGTAGGGAAAATCTACGACACGATCCAAACCCATAAGACTTTCGTTCATCTTCAGAACACAAATGAAGATCTTTTTGATGAAATTTGAGAGCTTTCCATCCCTCCATTGACAGCCTAAGCAACTACCACTTTCAAGGCCCAGAAAGGTAGTAAAGACATCAATACTGTGATGTGACTCCAGTGGTTTAACCTTAATTATATGAAGCGACGCAAAATTAACGATTTACCCCTTTTATTTACAAAACATGAATCTCTAACGCACGTTCACGAGAGCACGTCGTGTGAATGTGTGTCGGATTATGATGTCTTTACTACCTTTCTGGGCAACTGGTAGTTGCTTAGGCATTTTTGGGTGAACTAACCCTTTAAACTGTGTTCCCTTTAAACATCAAATTCTTCCAAGAGCAAATGATCTTTTGATTGTATAGTTCTATACTCTTATATATGTCAACTATTGACTCATTTGTTTTTGTTTTTAATTTTGTTTTTAGGAAGGAATTTTAGGATTAATTTCACCTGAGAACAATTTTATTCATAATATAACTATTCTGATCTATGAAAGAGCAATAAGACTTTCCTCTGGGACCATTTTGACAACTTTGGCCATGAACCAACAGCAAAAGAAAACTGGGAATCTTGACTGCTGAATCTCTGCTTTGTGATCCTAAAACTTGTTATTCCACTTTAGGAGGCGAGAACAAAGTTTGCACACAAACACAAACACAAACACACACACACACACACACACACGCCTCCATGCAAACATACAGTATGAAAACAGAAAATATTCTTCAAGATGAGAGTCTTAAAGCCTTAAAGCACCTCACACATTCTAGGAACAGGATGTTGAAATGTGTTATAAGGAAGCATGTGCAAAAAAGAGAAGTCAAATCGAGCAAAGATAGCCAACTCCATGCGCAAACGGTGGTCAAAGTGCATCACACCTTGATCGGATAATATCACAGCAAGATTTTCCTGATCACACTGGCGGATGAACCATTCTGGCTGATGCAATTCTCTAGAGAGTCAAGGTCACTTCCTAAACTTCTCAGATGTCTCTCTGAACTCCCCCAGACATCCGGTCTTACTGAGAGTACTGTGAGACAAGGGAAAATGTTAATACACATTTGTAAAGGTTTGGGAACCTTTGTGAACACTTTGGCAGTCTGTTTGAGTGCTCAGACATGTCAAAATCTTGGCTTAACCAACTACCTATTTGTCTGACCAATGGCAGACGGATGAAGTGTTTAGGAAACACTTAAACGCTCAAACTTAAATGTTAACAGAGCATCCTATGTTTTAGTATTATTAGCATAAGCATTTTCACAATGATTGTACAAAATAGTTTGTTATGAGTGCTAAAACTTTTAATAGGTCCCACAATGATTGTTTATAATGTTCAAATAACGCAAACGGTTCCTGGACAATTTAAGTTTGCCATAGTCAAAACCTAAAGCATTCTGACAACATTAATTTGTTTATGTAAGTGGTAGATCTATGTAAACTTATGTAAAGTAGATCTACTGTGTTAAATTGCTTTTGAATGCATATTAAACACTCCAGGGTAAAAAGATGCCATATTTATCACTCTCTCTGCTGGTTCTGGAGACAAAGATCATGAACATGCAGGGAAAATATATACGAGGGGTGGCCGTAAAAAACACAATAATGGTAACTAACTATAAAGACTAAGAACTGCCTAACATATATCAATATGTGTTATTTGTGGGGTTTGAAAATAACCATCATTGAATTTTCTCAAGAATCATCATGAGATTACAGAAGACACTTGTACAGTCATTTGTTCCGAATGTTTCTCGAAAACACATCGACATTTACAACGTTTAAGCAACTTTTTCCATTTCATCATAAATTATGCTATAAAAAAAGCATTTCATGAGTCAAGAACTGGACATGATGTGTGTAACCTTTTAAGAACTAGACATTTCACTTCCTGAAAGTGCATCTCACTATAATGTCAGCAAATTCATTCCATTTCAATGATCTGAAGCAACACGAGAAACTTCTATTGTTATCTTAGTTTACATCTGGTCTTACGACCAATCAAACCAAAAGATATTGTGTAATTGACAAATTAGACAACCTGCTGTTGAAACCAGAAGTACATGACATGTGCAATGGAAACTGGATGTTTTGTAATGTGTACATTGACGCAGTGTGAGTGCCAGATATATAATTTCATTGTGAGCATGACAACAAGGAAATGTGTTTTATAGTATCAGGTACGACCTATAAAGGGAGGATCAGAAGGCAAAACAAAAGATGATATCATATCAACCAGGAAAAACTGCATTTTGATGAAGGAACAAACAGAAATAACTAAAAAAGTGAACATCTGTTTCTCAAACCAACCCGAAACCTCAAATTACAGACAGACGGTCAGAATATATTACAGTCGCACCCATATGAAACCGCTTGAGTATTTATGTACAAAGTTTGAGAAGGACATATCAAAGAGCTAGTTCCTTTAAAAAAATAAAATAATTGTCGCTAGCCTAAAATAACCTAATTTGCTACTATAAGTATATATGTATGCATTTGATCAGATAAAACAGCCTAAGTGTCAAGGCCGATATATCAAGGCCGATTATTGGTATCAGCCGATAAATTTTTTGCTTGGCTGATGTGTCAGAGGCTTTTAATTTGACAGCATGTGGGACTTTTATTTTGAAAACCTCTGAGCGTCCATTCTCCGTATAACTTACTTTTACTGGCTGCTGTTTAACAATTCTATCTAATAAATTATTGGACAGAGCTGTTAAACAAAGAAAGTCAACAGTATGTGAAAAAGTTTTATAGCGTTTTCTTTTCGATTATTAGTAATAAAAAAGCAAAGGCTATAATACGTTCTCATATCTTCAGCATTATGCAAATACACATTTATTTCATTTAAATTAAACCGTGTGAAATCATATAGACTTTATATTGGCTACCCTGCTGTCTAAGCCATTAAAAAAAATAAAATCAATAATGGTCAACCACTAGCTAAATCATAATTGTCAACTTTTAGGAGCACACTAGAATGCACATGAACGATGAACACGGACTGAAAGCCACAAATCTCTGATTTCATGGACTCTTTAAGCCATTCCCAAAAACACATTATAGCAAACAAATTAAACACACCCCATGTACCCACCATTTGAATATGTCAGAAACCACATGTGTCTTTAAAACACATACACACCAAGCAGGGTGGGGTGCAGTTTCAACTTCCTCTCTGTAAATCAAACACCCGACCACCTGAACGCAGCGGGAAATCTCAACACGCATCACATCTCGTTGATGTATCTGTGCAAACCTGGTGGCTTTATTCAAATGAATGCTGGCAGATGCACCTGACAGGACTTACCTGCAGGATCTGCTGCTCCAGCTGAGAGTTGGCCTTGCACAGCTCCATGATGTGTCTCAGAAGCAGTTTGGTGCTCTCGGTTTTACCCGCGCCGCTCTCACCACTGAGGGACAAACACATACAACGTGTTAAACTGTTAGTATAATGGTGTTGCAAAGGCTACTAGAGTGCCTTTGGTGTTGCAAAGGGTAACTAGAGTGCATCTAGATACAAGAGCAAAGAACAACAGGCAAAATGGAAAGATGTAGACTTTATTGAATCATGTTATTTAAGAATTTCAAATTCTCAATACTGCAACACATACTGATGTTTTGGTTTGCCTTAAAATTCTCAAGATTTTTTTTTTTACAGCAGCATAAATTAAATTTAGTAACAAAAACCATGACATAAATACATGTATTGATATACACACAATCAAATGTTTATTTATTCTATTTATATTATATATTTTAAATATATATATATATATATATATATATATATATATATTTATTTATATACCATATATGTGTGTATATATATATATATATATATATATATATATATATATATATATATATATATATATATAAATAAATAAATAAATAAATAAATAAATATAAATAAATACATATATACACATATACACACACACACATATATATATATATATATATATACACATATATGGTATATAAATAAATAAATAAATAAATAAATATATAAATATATATATATATAATTAATAAATAAATAAAATAAACATAAATAAATACATATATACACATACACACACACACACACATATATCTATATATATATATATATGATCCAGACATGTTCTTGACAGTTTGTAGGAGATTCACCCACAAACTAAAACCTGAAAGTAATCAATATTTTCGTCAATTTACATCCAAATTATCACAATCTGGGGAGCTACAATAAGTGCTTTCCAAATATAGCAGCGTTATTAATAACTAATGAAACAAGCATTCTTCTACGGCTGTTTTTTATGTCTTGCCTTGTCATTGTATGCATAAGAGGCATTCTTTCCCTGTTGTCTGGGAGACTATCAGCCTCCCTCCACTGGTACCGGTCTCATTCATGGACGGCTGTATGGTCACTAGGGGTGACGACACCATTGGGCTCTATTGAGGGTTGAGGGTTTACGGTTTACGTAATCAGAGCAATTCTGTTTCCTAGAGACTGTGAATATCAACTTTTTGTCTTTAGCACTGTCCCGTTCCCAATCAATGCACAGAATGCATCTGAGAAATCAACCATGAGGCTCCATTTCTGAAAAATACATTAAGCCGACTACTCTAATGGTAAAGCAGCAGTGCAGAGTCTCGAAGGAAGGCTGTACGTACGTAGAAAAAACCTTAAATATGATACCGGATACAGTAACGAGCACAGCTATCATCCATACTATTGAGTTATAGTAAGAACTAAAATCCATATTGAAACTTTCAAGGTGATTATAATACGGGACGAAACTGAAACTAGTTTGACAAGACAAACTTAGAATGATGATTAGGCAAAGTCTGAAGGTTGTGACGTTTAGAGGTTATACAGGACAGATTTGTTTGACTAATGGAGTTTGATTAACTCCCAAATCTGAATAAGTGTTAAAGTTACTCAAGTCAAACAGGCTGAAGGGTGTGCCTGAAAACTTTGAGTCTCAAACTAAACCCTAACCCAAGTTTGTACAATAACAGCATGCCGATAAAATTTCTGCTTGTGTTTACAAATGAAACAGACACGAGGAGCCTTATTTGATATGCCAAAAATGAAAGTTCTTGTCTCTGCATGTCTCATGGGATGAAAACAAACATGACTGGGCAAGGAATTTCATACTGTACTGACACGCGTCACCATTCGACCATATAGAATAACTGAAACCTTTCCTGGAGAAAGCATTGGTTTTGGTGAATTAATTGCAACACAAACCTGATCACGATACACTGGTTTTGGGGTCCCGTGGCCAGACGTCCCAACATGGACTGATATGCTCGATCCGCCACAGCAAATATATGAGGGGGCAAAGACTTCTTCTCATGGCACTTATACCGCTCAGACACCTGCAAATGGATTTGAGTCAAAATACAGTTCAATTATTCATTTAAACATGTTTTCTACTGTGTTTTCATCTATATAAGCCAAGGAAACACATTCTTACCTGTTTTTCATAGATTGAAAGATATTTAAATGGGTTAATAGCCACCAAGATGTCTCCTATATAGGTCTGTAAATACATAAAAATACATATTAATTCAGTTAATCAGTTAACGTTAGAATTATCGTAAATGAGGTTCAGGCAGCAGTATTTACATACAGTGGGTGAACAACAACTGTCCCAGAGAAGAAGAGCTCATTGTTTTATAATCTCTCTAGATAATAAACCTTGAACAAAGTTGGTTTACCTCAGACTTTACACAGGTCTTTTCACCCGTATTAAGTTGAGTATTTTACTCACATAGATTAGGTTCTGTGTAAAACGTCCAGTCAAAACCTCCAGCAAACTTTTCTCGTCCAGCTCTGACAGATTCGCCAGATCTTCAGGCAGGTTTGCCTCCATCTTTCGTCTCTAATACTGTACGTCAACTTCTAACTGTCAAATTGTTTCGTCTCGCATGACAAAAGAACAGCTTGTGTTTATATCCACGGTCGGTCGCTCACTTCAGCAGTGGCTGATTCAGTTGATTCTGTGTGCGCGCACGCGCGCGTCTCTATCGCTCTCTCTCTTAACGCTGCTTGAGTCTCTCTCTCTCTCTCTCTCTCTCTCTCTCTCTCTCTCTCTCTCTCTCTCTCTCTCTCTCTCTACATGCTGCTTGAATCTCTCTCTCTCTCCCCGCCCTCATCTTAATAGACACTCTCATTAACCCTTTCCTCGCAATATCATGGACCCTTTTCAAAGACTGTGATCGATGACGCGTTTTAACGGTCAGTATCGTATATCCTGCAACGTTTTTTATATTTTCCTTTTTTTAATTATGTATATTTATCACTCTATACTTTGTATTTTATTACATTTCCATCAAATTAAAAAAAAAAAAAAAAAAAAAACTAGTTTACGCGACTGTGAGGGTGTTACGACCGTTTACCCAACAGCCATTTACGACCAGTTTACCTAGTTTACCCAACTATGACGACATCCGATTCTGAGAAACCCAGAAATGTGAAAAGGGTTCAACACCTAAAAGTCCACCATCATTTAATCAATCCTTCTCATATCGTTTCTTTCTATCAACACAAATGGAGATAATTAGCAGAATGGTGACACTGCTCATTTCCATAGTAGGCCTACAATGAAAGTGGATGGGGACTGGGGCTGTGTTGAGCTCCAAAAAGTATCTTCAAAGCAGTTGTCCATATATTACGGTGTCACCCAGGTAACACTGAATGTCAATGTTATGAAAAAACATTCCATCAGTAACATTTTAACGTTTTTAACGTTTTAATTTCAGAATTAGACTTTATAACTCGCAATTGAGACTTTATATCACGTGACCAAGCCTACCTCTAACCCTAATTATGAGAGAAGAAGTCAAAATTGTGAGAGAAAAAAGTCGGAATTGTAAAAAAAATGAAGAATTGCGAGTTTATATCTTGCAATTCTGACTTTTTTCTCGCATTTCCAATTTTATTTTAGAATTGCAAGAAAAAAATGAGAATTGCGAGTTTACATCTTTATTTCCCGCAATTGCGACTTTATATCACGCAATTCTGACTTAACTTGCAATTGCAACTTTATATCGTGCAAGTAAAAAAAAAAGTCAGAATTGCGAGATAAATAGTCGCAATTATCTTTTGCTTTTTATTTATTCTGTGGCGGAAACAAGCTTCCATGTCCTCAAGTTGTTTCAAACCTGTATGAATTTCTCTGTTCTGCTGAACACAAAAGAAGATATTTTGAAGAATGTAGGACATTTTTTAGCATGGTTTTGTACAGCATAGTGGTCTGTTGTTTTTATTGTGCTTTATAAATACTAATAAAACTAATACTAATAAAAATACTAAATACTAATAAAAATGACAAAAGCAGATATTAACAAAAATAAATTAGTACATTTTGTTAAAAAAATGTAAAAAAATAAAAGCTAATTCAATATTAATAAATGCTATAAACATAATACTAAAATAACACTGTTGTAGTTAAAATCAAAACATTAAGAAGGAGAAAACATTGTTTTGATTGATATTCAGGTGGATATTAAGATCAATGATTTATTCTGTGGGAGATTTCTAACTTTGATCCACACGTCATTCTGGTGGATATTATGGGTCATTCACACTCATCTCAGTTATGCAGTATGGTTTATGATTTTTACAACTTTACAGTATCTGTCATGTGATTGACAGCTCAGTGGAAAAAATGAGACAGTTCCTCTCTGAATGTTGTGAATAATGTCACTGGCCTTATGTGACCAAAATAAATGAACAGGTTTAAATTACACTTGAATTAATGCAATCTCTTTATCATGGTATTTGCCCATCATTTACTACCAAATAACTTTTTGTATACTGTTACTGTGTATTTTCTTATATATATACTGTATATTTGCACTAATTCACTATCTGCATCTTTAAACATGCACCACTTTAAAATAAATTATATATATATATATTAAAACACTAAAGCTATTTTCTATACTATGTATACTATTTGCACGTCTGGTTAGACGCTTCTGTATTTGCACAATGTTTTAAACTAAAATACAGGGAAAAACACAGTAACTTTTTTTTGGTCTTGATTTATTGTATTAAATCAATTTCTCATTAAAAAAAAACAATAGAACACAGAAAGGCCATTTTTTGGTTACATCATACATACAAGTACATTTGTGAAACTCAAACATCAGATATCTACTGTCATATGAAACAAAACAGGTGGATTGCTTTTGTAACTGCTGAACTCTTCTAGTCAAAAAACAAAAAAGTTATCATGGACACTATATATGTATCAGTTAAGCCCAATTGTTCTGTTACTTCTCAAACATGACTAGTATAAAGGGTATAAAAGCACTAACAACATATTTACAGATACATGTTGTGAACAAAGATCTATTTCATTTCAATATCAGATGTCGGCACTGGCTTCCTTTCTGCTTTCTTGCTTTTCCTATATGAATGAAAAGAAACATTTCAGAGACACTCTCAAACATGGTTAAAATTACTTTAAATGACTTATTGCTGTCAACACCTCCATCACTTCATACTTACTTATGAAGCACAAACATCACAATAGCAGAAATAAGAGCACCAACAAACACAATCCCGCCCAAAACACCCACGATCAGCCCTGAGAGAGGAAATAGACCCAATAATAATGTGTTTATGGACATTTCAAGAAAAGTTCATTGATGCAATTTAAACATAATAAAAATGAAACATCAACAGCCCTTTTATGCCAAACCACAACAGACGCAACCATAATCATTATATATATAGTGACTGTACCTGCACTAACACCCTTCTCATCAGGGTTTGGCAGATCTTTAGCTCCCAACAGCCGTCCGGATTTCGCTGGAAAAACACATTCACACAGTCAGTGAGATCAGGATAGTCTGAACAGACTGACCTCTGGTGGACAACAGATCAACATACACTGAATCGCTGAACACCAATACCTGTGTAGGCCTATATATATATATATATAGAATCTGTTTTCAAAGAACACTCTTATGTTCACAAAAGCTGCATTTATGTTACCAAATACAGTAAATGTTTTTTTTTATTATTTTTTTATATTATTACAATTTAAAATAACTGTTTTCTATGTGAATATATTGTAAAATGTAATTTATTCCTGTGATCAAAGCTGAATTTTCAGCATCATTACTCCAGTCTTCAGTGTCACATGATCCTTCAGAAATCACTCTAATATGATGATTTGCTGCTCAAGAAACATTTATGATTGTTATCATATGTTGAAAACAGTTGTGCAGCTTCATATTTTTTTGTGGAAACTGTGACACATTTTTTTCTGGATTCTTTGACGAATAGAAAGTTCAAAAGAACAGCATTTATTTAGTAAAATTATAAATGTATATACTGTCACTTTTGATCGACTGAATGCGTCCTTGCTGAAATCTGATCACTATTTTCACATTTAGACTTCCCAGTTTACTTCAGTTAATTGTATAGCAGTGATGTTTATGAGATCCTCTTTTTCTCTGTGGCTCGATGTGTTTATTTAACATTAAAAATGATGCTTTATCAGTTTCAGTGACTTGCATCAGTTGATGTGTAAGAACTTGTGTCACAAAGGGAACTTACAGAACAGTATCTTATCTTCTATATATATATATATATATATGCTATACATACACTACTGTCCAAACAGTTTGGGATCGGTACGATTTTTTTACGTTTTTAAAAAAAGCCTCTTATGCTCACCAAGGCTGCATTTATTTGATTAAAAAAACAGTAATAAAAATATTGTGAAATATTGTTACAATTTAAAATAACTGTTTTCAACATTGATAATAATCATAAATGTTTCTTGAGCAGCAAATCAGAATATTAGAATGATTTCTGAAGGATCATGTGACACTGAGTAATGATGGTGAAAATTCAGCTTTGATCACAGGAATAAATTACATTACATTATTTTCACGTTTTTTCTTTACATCGAACAGCTCCTCCCCTTTTTAAAAAAATAGCCAATAGCGTTTAGTTTATTTCAGAGCCGTTGAGTTCATTAAAGCTGCAGTTTCCTCCTAATCTATAACCGTATCTAACCATAACCTCTTAAACTCCATATCCAACTCATCTGAGCTGAGATGAAATCTCTTCAATTCAGTGTAATTTCAACAACATTTTGGGATTATAAATTTAAAAAACGGTGAAAAGAGACTTGAACTAACCGAGACACAGCTTCTGGCAATCCTCTCGGGTATCAAATCGGTTTGCGTTTCCTTGGCAACCTCTATATAAGAACATACGACAGTTCTTCTCTTCGGTGTCATAATAATACATTGGGATGATGGCGAAACAGGTGCCTTCGTCTTTTGGCAGAGAACATGCCTCGTCTGATAAACATGAGGGAAAGAAGAATAAAACATCGTTTCACTCATGTAAAAAAACAAAAACAAATACGGTATTTACTCGGTGATTGTTTTTACCGTCATCCGGGTATGTCTGGTTGCCTTTAGGAGAACATGCTTTCATGCACTCTTTATCGCTGTCGTAGTGGTTGTTGTTCTTGCCTTCTCCTCTGTAGAAGAAAGGCACACAGATCTGTGTCTTGGAATCATAGGAATATTTCAACAACCTTTCCTTTCCTTTTCCTTCATCTATGGGGTCTGTGCATCCACGGCCTGAGAAAAACAGAAATCATTCATTAATATCTCATCAAAAGGTGTACCTGAAACGTCACATCTGAAATTTTAAATACAAATTTTTGATATAGAGGCCTTTGCTTAAATGTGTGAATTATTTTTTAATGATAATTTAAATATTTAAAAAAAGCAAGGACGCAAACAACTCAACCAGAGCTGTTTTCAGTATATTAGGCATACATGTGTCCATATTGTGAATGGTTTTAAAAGCCTAAACCTGTTTACACTTTACTTTTATTACTGACATTAAAATGTGTGACTTTGATAAGTGTGTTTATAGGTTGTGGTTAGGATAGATATTTTGCCTATTAAAATAAACATAGGCCTATTTAAAAAAATAAATAAATAAAAAATCCAAAAATTGATCAAATGCGTATTACTAACAATAAATTCTAGCTCTTAAATAATTTTTCTGTTAAGAATAGATGTGTCCAAACTCATGCAACAGGATGTCTATAAGAATGATCATCTGTATTAGAATTATTAACACTATACAATACTTTTAATACAGAATACACTGTAAAAATTATTTTTTTGAAGTTGTAAAAAAAGATTATTGAAGTGCGTTTCACAAAAAAAAAAATTTAATCGTTCTACTTCGAAATTTCCCGTTTAATTCAATCTTACTTGTCATTTCTTTCATTATTTGTGAAATTGAACAGCAATTTCTGAGTGAAAGTTGTTTTAATGTACATCCTACACCCTTTCCCCCCCCGTGACACTTCCTGTAAAGCATAATAACTCCAGAAAAGACAAAAATCCCAGGTCTGTCAGAACTCACCCTCTTTTAAAGCAGAGACGCCACCAAACCCCAGAACTACCATCAGAACATACAGTGTAGATCTTCTCATCGTGCTATTTTTCAGATTTGACTCTAATTCGTCTAGTTAACCACCAGCAGTTGTTCGTTCTGCACTGACTCGCTCAGCTCACGTCCTTTAGACCCTCTTATCAGTTCAGTTTTTATGATCAGGGTGTGTTTCTCTCACATTGAGGCCAGTTTCAGTCATAAAACATGACAATGACTCCTGTTATGGTCTCATATAGTACTGTTTCGTTCAAATGAAATGATCTAACTCTCTCCAAACCTGTCCATGATGGCACATAAAACTGAGAAATGACTTATTTAGGCTTAGGCCAGTAGGTAAAATCTGTGATACAAAATACACACATATATATATATATATATGAAGAGTTCAAATGCAAAAGCCTCTAAGTGCCATCTGAAATTTTGATCAAGCTCGTATATTTAAGTTCAGTAATTTCACTTAAATGACAATTAATAGGTAATTTTCATTGGCATTTAAGTGAAATTACTGAACTTAAATATACGAGCTTGATAAAAATTATCATTCGAGAAGAAATTTTCAGATGGCTCTTCATTCATATATATATCTAACATAAAAGTGTCTAACATATGTATCTAACATAAAAGTTTGTGTGTGTATGTATATATATATATATATATATATATATATATATATATATATATATATATGCGTGCATGTAGTATGTAATCTGTGTATGTATGTATATATATATATATATATATATATATATATACACACATACATATATATACATACTGTATGTATATATACACACGCACATATTTACAAACTTTTATGTTAGATGTGATAACTGCGATTAATCGGTTTGACAGCACTAATATATATAAAGTATTAACTGTGATAACATATTTAATATTTAATAAATACTTTTATGACTCTCTGTCTATACATTTTAAAATATATATTACATTTTTTTTTTTTTTAGATTTTATAGAAATTAATGGCAAGAAAGGTCTCATTTGCCATGTTTCTCCTGCAAACCCAATTAACTCAATTAACAAGAGATACACATTTGTACTATAAAAGTAATTAAACAAATCCAATAAAAAAAACAATATAAACTACTATACAGATACCTATACCTTTGGTAAACCAGATAAATAATTGATAAATATTAAATTATTATTTTAAATATATATATATATAAATATAAACTGTTTTAATGACCTTTCCAAACCTTTAAGCTTTTCATATTGATAAAGTTGTTTGTAGCAACAGATATAGTTTCACTTAGGAAGGTTTCAGGTCAAACTATCATGGCGTTTGCCCATAAATGAACGTTTGTGTCACTGACAGGGTCGTCGTCCAGAGGTTATGACTCACGATTTAATATTCACAGTATTTATTATTAACATGTAGACATACAAAAAACATGTGACTACAGAAAACACTTAGAGAAGTGATTAAAGTGGCATGACACAGCAGTGAAATAATGAAATAAAAAATAACAATTACTTAAAAATACAATAACATTAAACAGATGCTTAAAGAAATGTGAGTGCGTATTGCATGGTCTCATTATATTAAACCCAGGTATTGTATTAATTCATTATTATTCACTATATGAATTGTTTTATTCCCTGAAATAGCAGATTAGTCTCATCTTAATTCAAACGCTTTGCTTAGTCGGGTATATGAGCAATCATAATCCCACAGCTCATTTCTCTGCACAGTATTCCTCCATTAGTCACGTTGGTGTTGACATACTGAAGTAATGGGTTTAGTGCGTGTTTTGCAACTGAAAGCAAAATAGATACCGACGGGGAACTGAGAGCTGTGGAAAAACACTCTCGAAGGACCGTCTGTGTGTTTTAATGAGACACAGAGGAATAGGAAGCATGAAGATGATCCATAACAACAGAACCAGTACACATCTGCTATTCTTCAAGTAACAAACATCAGAGAAGATGCATAGATTCACAGCATTTATTTATTAACCAAAATTGATTCATATAAATAGATTCTTATAAAAGCAGCTGTATAAAAAATAAGTTAGCAAAAGTATTTGAAATACACTACGAGTCAAACTAATAAATAATAATAATAGTCATTAAAACTTCAGAGTGACACTTTACAATAAGATTCCATTAAATAATGCATTACCTAATATAAATGAACAGTGAGCAATCTTTGTTATCATAACTAGATAATAAAAATACAACTATTCATTGTTAGTTCATGTTAGCTCAGATCCATTAAATAATATTAATAACATTTGATTTTAGTAATTGATTAGTAAATGGTAAAATCAGAGCCCGTCTACGGAGAGCCTGGCCACTCCCTATTAAGTCCTATTGTACCGAATTGTGGTTGTAGTTCCACCAGAGTTCCACTGGGGGCGATCGCCCATGAGTGCAAAATGAATGGGAGTCTATGGAGCTAGACGGCTAAATGTGTCTCTTTCACCTGATTGCCGTTGAGAAATCTCAGATTTAATTGTAGGTTTTGCAAGTTCAACATGGCTTATAGGTCAAAGGTTGAATGAACGAGTACTTATGTCCTTTCGATTTCTTACAGGTTGAGTTGTTGTTGCCCATAACACGCTAGGATTCTGCTAATGAACGCTGATTGGTCAGTGAAGGACTGATTACGACCGTTTGATGGTCTTTTAAAACAACAAAACAAAAACTCTTCTAGCACGTGTATTTCCCTGTGTCAGCTGTGTTGTCGATGCCTCGAGAGAAAAGAAAGTGCAGAGCGCGAAAGCACCAAAGTGACTGAAGGATTGCCGTAAAGCAGTATCTCTGGTCGTACGATGTGTATGGCGTCATTGACATTTTAAAAGACTTTTTAAAGCAAATAAGTGACTCTAAAAATCGAACACCCAGCAATGTGTAATTTCTTTGCATCTCCTTTCGAATACAACATTCAAATTACTAGACAAAAAATTATATCCTGAGAAAAGTGGATTTTGATGGGTATAGCGCCATAGACCTCCATTCATTCTGCACTCGTCCTGTGAGCGCCCTCATATGGAGCCAGAGTGGAACTGCAACCAGTTCAGAAGCCGGAAGTTTACTGAGAGTGGAAGTTCTCCACTTATTAGACATTCTCTGGTAAAATTAAGATGAATAAGTGCTTTAGAAGTATTGTTCATTGTTAATTACTTATTGTAAAGTGTTACCAACTTGTACGAATGGAACTTTTAACTAGTCGTGTGGATTGTTGACCTGAAAAGAATCTCTTGTACACAGTTGCATATAAAAGTTCTGGCTCTTTTTTTGCAGGTAAATGTTTGAGATAAAGCCCTTGGGAATTCAGTGCGATTCAGGAAACACCTCCACGTAATTCCTAGGCTTTAAAGTTCTGGAAGATCTCGGCCACCTCGAGCCAGCTCCGGAAGCACGCCAGACCCTGATCTCTGATCTGCTTTCGGCCTTTGTCTGTGATCACCTGCCCGTTCTCCTTCACGATGACCAGCTTTGGTAAGGCTGTGATGTTGTATCTCTTCTTGAGTTCACTGGAGAAACAGCAGAAAACACGTCAGCATCACAAACACACGCAGACACCTAGATCAACAGATCCTGGCTAGTTCAGGTAAAAAGATAACATGCAGTTGTTTTAGTCTGAAAAAGCTTTAAATGTGATTTATTTCAAATAAAAGGAACCATAATTTGGACCAAACAAAAATTTTCATAATTAAAATGATTACAGACAGGCATATAGATCAATTTTGCCTTCACTAGCTTAAATACATCTGGCAGTGTGACAAATAAATGATTACAAGTACAAATACCATGTACTCTTTCAATTAATATGAAGTCTAAAACATGGTCATGTCATATAAGTCAGGATTCCCAAACCTTTTGGATACAGAACATATTTTAGCTTATATTATATATGCTATAGAAATGTCAATTTTTTTTAATGACTTTAAAATACTTTTTCAGATACGATTTCCATGACCTGATTAGTGCAATAATGGCACACATGTAGAGAAAACTACACAGACTGTCTATTTTTAAACATAATCCTCCAAGTGTGTGTGTGCATTAAACCTCTTATCCGGGACAGACTGTGAACTATAATGTAAGTTTACTGTGGCATTTTACCACCACACAATAACTCATGCAATGGCAACTCACTGTTTATATGGATCCGACCAGGACAGAGCCAGCCAGTCTCCGTGCATGTCATGATAATACTCCACCATGTCTTCAGCGGATTTATCAGAGGATATAAACACGATCTCGAACTGTGCAGGAGGCTCGGTCTCCTCCACCAGCTCAGTGTAGAAATCACACAACAGCGGAGTGAAGTCTCGGCAGGGTGGACACCATCCAGCGGAGAAATACAGGCCGACCACTTTATTCCTGAGAGCTTCCTCTGGATCCACCAGATCTCCCTCTTTATTCACGAGTGTTCTTCCTGAAAACACCTCGACCATCGCTGAGGATCTCAGCTGCGCGTCCAGGTAACCTAAGAGAAGTGCCTAAATTACTGTTAAAGTATTGCTATGTGTCGTGAAAAGTGTCTTAAGTAGGTTTAACATACGGAAAAGCAGCTCTGCTCAATGTTTGATGCGATGCAGCGCACTCCAGCGAGACCTTTGACAGCTTTGGTTACAGGGACGCGTATTTACAAACCGCTTCCTACTATGGTGAGGTTGACTCATGAATATTAATTACGCAACGGGACGTTCGCCCGCTGATTCGCTGACAGCTGCGTTAGTGAGGAGACGCTGGTCAGGTGGCTTGGCTCATGAATATAAATTGAGTGGTTGCCAAGTAACGTCAACGCTATGTAATTAATATTAATGAGATAAGGGTTCGCCGATTTGCAAATTAGGATCAAAGACTGACGCCCTACTTGATTATGAAGGACATTCGATTAAACCAGTCAAGATTCTGTGCAAGGTTGTCAGCCGTACGAAGAAATCCTCATTATGAAAAAAAAACGTGTTCCATAGATAGATAGATAGATAGATAGATAGAACGAGATGGATAGTTATCTGACAGATAAATAGAAAGATATAGATAGAAAGACAGCTAGATGGATTGATATGATACTAGTATAGACAGACAGACGATTAGATATACAGTACCAGTCAAAAGTTTGGAAACTTTACTATTTTTAATGTTTTTGAAAGAAGTCTCTTATGCTCATCAAGCCTGCAGTTAAAAAACAACAACAACAAAAAAAAAAAAACAGTAATATTATGAAATATTATTACAATTTAAAATAATGGTTCTCTTTTTTAATATACTTTAAAATGTAATTTATTTTTGTGATGCAAAGCTGAATTTTCATCAGCAAGTACTCCAGTCTTTGGTGTCTTATGATCCTTCAGAAATCATTCTAATATGCTGATTTATGATCAATGTTGGAAACAGTTGTGCTGCTTAATATTTTTTTTATAACCTGAGATACTTTGATGAATAAAAAGTTAAAAAGAACTGTATTTATTTAGAATAGAAATATTTATAGTGTAACAATATACACTACCGTTCAAAAGTTTGGGAACAATAACTATTTTTTTTTTAAAGAAATTAGTACTTTAATTCAACAAGGATGCGTTAAATTGATAAAAGGTGATGGTAACGATTTATATTGTTAGAAATGTTTTTATTTTGAATAAATGCTGTTTTTATGAATAAATGCTGTTAACGTTTTACTCATCAATGAATCCTGAAAAAAGTATTCCAAAAAAATATATTAAACAGCACAACTGTTTCCATCATTGATAATAACTGAGTATCAAATCATCATATTAGAATGATTTCTGAAGGATCATAAGACACCAAAGACTGGAGTACTTGCTGATGAAAATTCAGCTTTGCATCACAAAAATAAATTACATTTTTAAGTATATTAAAAAAGAGAACCATTATTTTAAATTGTAATAATATTTCATAATATTACTGTTTTTTTTTTAGTTTTTTGTTTTTTTAACTGCAGGCTTGATGAGCATAAGAGACTTCTTTCAAAAACATTAAAAATAGTACTGTTTCCAAACTTTTGACTGGTACTGTATGACAGAATTATAGACAGAACGAGATGGATAGATATGGACAGACAGATAATTAATTGTAAAGTCAGATCAAGGAGGGACGACTTAATTATGATGGAGGAAAAAAATCCTAATTTTTGTTATAAATTTTAATTTCTAATTACTGAACACAAATTCGACAGTCAACAGAAACTGAGGTGAACAAGTGTTGTTGATGCCCGAGCAATTATTAATGATAATCTCCAACCATTACAATCAGTTTGTATTCTCTAATATACAATATTTTATGGGTAATTCAGAGAATTTACACTCACAGACAGATCTTGAGGCTCAACAAAACCTATTCGTTTTTAACCACTAATATATTCTAATATAATTTTCTTTTCTGGCCAATGTTCAGACATATAGAGGCATTTGTATAAAGATTCAGACGCACGCATTCACATGAACTTTTTTAATCTTATAAGGATAGACTTACATAATAATTATAAAAATTACTTAATGAATTAAGTAACAGGTTTTAAAATGTGTTTATACTTAAATGAAAATAAAATGAACTATCTACATGTTAAAAAAAGAGAGAAAAAAAACAACCCAGATTCAGTCCAATAGAAGCCATTTACCTATATGTGAAAGAACATGAAATTTGAACTATACATGTATCTGCAACAATCATCAAATTGCACTGCATTTTTGTCCATTCTTTTCTTTTTTTTATACAAAGTAATTAAAGAGCAACAGCATCTTAAAGGGACCATACGTTCGATTCTCTCCACGTAGATTAAAGTGTGCATTTCCTCTAATTCTATATATCTACAAGGTTGAATTAGATATGCGATACATGCACACATTAGCCCGCTCTACATATAGATTCGTTTTTGATTTCGTCCCGATCGCGTAAGGCCTGTTTCTTCGTTAAATATGGCACTCTTCATAGAAACAAATAAATTTGTCCTGTAGCAGAACGGTGGTACTGTGTCAAAAGGATATGATCCCTCAAATGCTGTTTAACACCGGTACCTTGCCTTCCATTGGCACGCCACACACAACACCAGTGCATTTGTTCTTATAGAGCATAGCAGAAAATAAAATACTTATTGTTTTTACTTAGAAATGGATTCAGAACCAGAACCGAAACGTCACAATTAGCAACACAATAAACAGAACCTTTCATTTAGGGAACAAATAGCCGAAATAAAAAGACAGGTACACATGCATCACACTAACATACGAGAACAACTCTACTCATATCATGCAAAAAGAACGGTCTAGTTTTCATCGGTTTTTTTTGTTTTTTTTCTCCGTTGTAAATTTCCCACGTCGACCTGACATCAAAACACAGTACATTACTACATTAGGTACATGTAAAAGGCCAATCCCATGATTATGTCTTTTCTGAGGGTTTCCGTTTGCATATTGACACGTCCGTTGTCCATTTGAGTAAGACACAACTCTAGCGACGGTGAGCGCGTGAAGCTGCAGTGAGGACCCGTACGCCTCGAAATAGTGACCTAGCTCTCGTTTGAGAAGGAAAAGTAGAGCAGTCCCAGGACAAAACTTTACCCCTGCGTTAAGATCACTACATTTGTTGAGCGCCTGCATTAAGGTTTCAAGGTCAAAACATGGAGAATCACAAATATCTTTATGCACTTTGCTGGGTGAATCTTATTAAGAAATGTCTAGGTCGCATTTCACCTGAAAATCATATAAAATAAATAATTAATAATAAAAATTATATATACATAAGTGCTGTCAAATCGATTAATCGCATCTAACATAAAAGTTTTTGTTTACATAATGTGTGTAATATATATATATATAAAAACATATACATGTGTGTGTGTGTCACACATATATATACACACACATTATGTAACCAAAAACTTATGTTAGATGCGACTAATCAATTTGACAGCAATTATGCATGTATAAATATAATTTTTAGCAATTGTATTTACATCTTCATGACAATTAACACATTTAAACTCAACCTCAAAATAATGATTTAAAGCATTCATACTTCATGGAAAGATTTAGATGTATGCTGATAAAGAATCAGTGTGCCTGGACAGGATTATTACAGTATTAATGTATTACAGTAAAGGATTTTTCACATTAGAGAATGAGAATTTCAATGTGCTTAAATGTCAAAAGCTAAAAATAAAAGCTTTTTTTTTTGTCTATTTATTTGTTTCATTTGATTTCGGAGTGAAACGTGACCTGTGCATTTCTTGGTGTCACCCTTCTAGTGTTGCACATCAAACGCAGAACAGCGGATCTCTGCAACCCGTCCGCTTGAGGACGAGAGAAAAGCTTGATGCGTCTGGAGCGGCCGTGTGTGAAGTGTTGAAACAGGAACGCTGTAACTGAAAGAAGAAACGCAGCAGCACAAAATGCTGAAATAATGCAGAACACATGTAGCTGAGGGCTTCTTCAAACATAGTAACATTCCTCGGAGGGGGCCTTCGAGTCAATTCATACAAGTCTAATGGGAACACACAAACCTCCAGACAAAACACACATGTAAAAAAAACAAAAAAACGATACTGGAACCAAGACAGTCATTAGAGGCACAAACGTTTTAGGTTCGCAAAGAGATTAAAGAACTTAAAAGAAAAATAACGCAAAAGTCATGGTTTGCAAAAAATTTCCTGAATACTTTCTTAATTATTGCATCAGCATTTTTCTAACTGGCATGGGATTAAATACTTTGTGCGATTAGTTTTTGTAACATCACTAAATACTTTGGGGCATTGGGTAACCGTACGATTCTTAGCGCTAAAGAGACAAAATCGTGTGCTAGAACACAAACCCATTTATCCACACCGTAACAATGATAATACCCAAGAGAAAATGTCCACACTATGCAATCTGAAAGATAAGTGGGCTTTTTTTTTTTTTTTTTTTTACGTTTAAATGAAGCCCAAACGTGAAATAAACGTTCATATTAATGTTTCATTACATCTCCCCCCCTCAAAAGAAGTGGTAAAACAAAACGGGAGAAAAACAAGTCTCTGATTTCCTCTAAATTTAGTGCTTGAGATAATAAAAGCTGCATTAGAATTTACTCGAGGTGATGATAAACGTTTATATATATATATATACGTATATATAAGATAAAAAGTAGGAAACAAAATACATAAAAAAACAAGACATGGTGTTTCATTTCACACAAATGACAGCAGAGCTCGTGTGCGCATTTCTGGCGAGGGTGAGTGTGTGAGCGAGAAGACGGAGGGTTAAAACTGCGAAGATATCAAGGACAGCGGGATATCTTGTTTACAGACAAAACGGGAACTTTTTCCCAGGGCACTTTCTACCGCCGACCCCCGGCCCTCCACCTCCTGGCACTTTTATGCACACTTTGTTTCGCTCCACATCCTTCATGGGCCCCTGTGTTTCTCACGTCTGAAATGATAAACACCTCGTGCATTTTCCAACTTTTGTTGTGACTAATCTCCCAGGATAGCTTGAATTTCGGAGCTGTAACAGTCCAACAGATGGACGCTTTAACGTCCGATGCAGCCCAGAACGTTGTTACTCTAACGGCCAGACGCGGCTTTTCCCGGTGAACATGACGTCGCGTCTTCGTAATAACGACAGGAATGGGAAATGCTCGAGACGAACCTCTGAAATATGAAGCTACGTGTATGTCGGGGGATGTGATGTCCGTTCATCCTACAACAATAAGAGACACTTGACTAGTGGTAATCCACCATTCCATTTCCAGAAGATGTTACAAGAAATGTTTTGAAAGATCTTTTGGCAAAAACGTTTGTGTGAATCACATGGTTAACGTGAAACTCCACCCCCCTCTCCTCCTCTGGGGTGTTTCGCTGCCTACGATGTTTTCACCAGGTCATAGACGTAAATGTGAAAGTCGTCATCAAACTTGATGAAGTAGACGGAGGGCTTGGCTTCCACCTGATGAATAACCATGCCAGTTCGTTTAGAGCCGTCCTCTTTGGCGTATTCCACCTGCTTCCCCACAAGGCTGTCCACGACCTCTCCGGGCTCACGCTCCGCAGGGGGCGAGTCGTCTGCAACGCATGAGAAGAATTATTAAATATAGATATAAACGACTCTTTAAAATGATAAAAACGGCTCAAATATGGTGCACCATTTAACTACTCCGCACACAAATCACTGAATATTAAGTAATTGTTATTGACAATTTCTAAAAATGAAAAGAAACCGCAAGTAGAATACATTTTGGCTTTAGTTCAGATGCAAAAGCCTCTAAGTGCCATCTGTAATTTTCTTCTAGAATGATAATTTTTATAAAGCTTGTATATTTAAGTTCAGTAATTTCACTTAAATGACAATTAATAGGTCATTTGCATTGCCATTTAAATATACAAGCTTGATAAAAATGATCATTCTAGAAGAAAATTTCAGATGGCACTTAGAGGCTTTTGCATCTGAACTCTTCATACACACATATATCTATCTATCTATCTATCTATCTATCTACACACACACACACACACACACATTTCAGCAGTGGCGTGTAATGCAGTCACTCCTACTAGCCACTTTGGCAGGTTGAATTTTATATATAACATTTACATTTTTTTATTGTAGTCTTTCAAAAAGGCTTCTGAAACAATAAACTAAGTACAATGTAGTGTTGTCAAAAATGTACATTTTGATACATATCAATACTGAAATATCTGAACCGCTTCCAACACTCATTTTCCGCAGAATAGATACACGATACCAGTTGCTCTTTCTCTCCCTCTCATCTCTCCAACAGCGAGTGACACACAAACCCGCCTCTCCTCACTCACTTGTTTTTTTGTTTTTTTTTTGCTCCAGTTGAAAATTGTTGGTGTTTCAGGGCCTGAATTTCAGCGAAGAACTGCGCATACTTTTACTCATTCCCTCAGATGTTGTGCTCACACTCAAAGTCCGTTCACATAAAGCCGCCTCTCAGTGCTAAATTTTGTTCTTTTTCGTAGCTTATTGCACTTAAACAGTCAAACACACACAAAATAATGTCAAAATGCCAGTCTTGGTGAGTATTCACATAAACACAGTCAGTAATGTTTTAACTGAATGTAAAGGTTGAGAAATAAAAAGCATGTGTAACAGTATAATGGATCTGTGCGTCAGGTCTTAAAGTGACAGCAGCCTAATAAACCTGCTGCCAAATTATGAGATAATATTAAAAATATCTATATGGCAGTTTTTTTCCCATGGTATCGATGCCAGAATTGTGGCCAGTGAAAGTGCTGAGTAGCTACTAGTAACTTTGGAAAACCACTAGCCACAGTGGCTGGAAAGCAAAAACGTTTTTTTTTTTTTGTATGTATGCACGTATATGACAGCATTTTATCAGACATGAGCAACTCTTAAAATATCTATATTGCCATCATCCACTGAAAACCCCATATTGGTCTATCACTGCTCTTAACAGTTCATTTGGAGATTTCAATAGTCAAATTTAAAGACCAGTTACCATTTAAAGACACTCAATTTAGATAATCACCAGCACTGAAAAAACACTTACTAGAGTCTGGCATGATCCTCAGATCTCCGTCTTTATAGTCATCGAGCAGCTGATACATGTAGAGCACAGGGTCTTTCTCATACGTGATGTAAAACCACGTGTTCATGATGGGCGCCCGGGCCAGAACCATTCCCCTCCACTCGTTCTTAGTGCCGTCCTCCGTCTCGAACATGTGCTCCACAGCTTTGCCGATCATGGTGTCGGCCAGGTGGGCGTCGCTGATGCGTGTCGAGGCTGAAAGATGTGCGAGAAAGCAAGACACACGATGAGTGGCAGGATCGGAAACATCATCCACGGCAGTAAATCTGGGAAAACAATAATTCACTCAAAAAGCAAGGCACACGTTTATAACCGTGCATGAAAGTAAGCCATGTTGTTGTAAAATCCACATTCAAAAGTCATCCAATGTCAGAGATACTGAAGACATATTGAGTTTTAGTGCTCATGTTGGAGAGAATCCAGCATTGTGTATTGATCATAATTTAATTAAACACCAGAAAATATTTCAATGAGAGTTTGTTTGATGGTGAACCAGCATTAAATATTAGGTGATGGATATTTTGTGATTGAGAAGAATATTTATTATGATCAATATGAGTGCAACATTTAAAAAATATTAACATAATAATAAATTCACATTCACACATTTAGCCCTAACACACAAGCAAGAAGTATTCAAATTATGAGTACAGCATTAAAAAAAAAAAAAAAATATATATAATAATAAAAAAATAAATAATAAAAAAAATAAAAATTATTATATATATATATATATATATATATATATATATATATATATATATATATGTATGAATATGAATGATATAATATAATAAGTAAAATGTATTTAACTGCATTATCAGTCATTAATAATGCACTACAGTTAAACTCTTTTCTGTCTATGTCTGGTGGGTAACACTTTACAATAAGGTTCATTAGTTCACTACCTTAGTTAACATGAACTAAGAATGAACAATACTACTTCAGCATTTATTAATCTTAGTTAATATTAATTTCAACATTTACTAATACGTTATTAAAGGGTTAGTTCACCCAAAAATGAAACTTCTGTCAGTAATTACTCTCCCTCATGTTGTTCCCCATAAGACTTTCGTTCATCTTCGGAACACAAATTAAGATATTTTTGATGAAATCTGAGAGCTGTCTCACTCCTCCATAGGCTTCTAGGTAATTTCATTCTGCCATCACAGAAAAGTAAAGACATCGTTAAAATAGACCAAGTGACTACAGTGGCTCAACCTTAAGTTTATCAAGCGACGAGAATACTTTTTGTGCGCAAAAAACAAAACAAAAATAACAACTTTATTCAACTATTCATTTTCCTCTGTGTGGGCCTCTGAGTGAGTTCACGTAGTGTAACAGCGCAGCGCTTCTGGGTTGTACGTCAGAACGTAGGCTCACTATTGGCCGACGCTGGTCATGTGTGTGATGCGTGTGACGCTGGCCAATAGTGAGCCTACGTTCTGAGACGTACAAACCAGAAGCACTGCGCTGTTACAATGAAAGAAAGAAAATGAATAGTTGAATAAAGTCGTTATTTTTTGTTTTTTTTTGCACACAAAAAGTATTCTCATCGCTTGATAAACTTAAGGTTGAGCCACTGTAGTCACTTGGACTATTTTAACGATGTCTTTACTAACTTTCTGGGCTGGCAAGTTTCAATTACAGAGAAGCCTATGGAGGAGTGAGACAGCTCTCAGATTTCATCAAAAATATCTTCATTTGCATTCTGAAGATGAACGAAAGTCTTACGGGGTTGGAACAACATGAGGGCGAGTAATTACTGACAGAATTTTCATTTTCGGGTGAACTAACCCTTTAAAATCAAAAGTCGTTAATGTTAACATTAGTTAATGCACTGTGAACTAATATGAACAAACAATTAACAGCTGTATTTTTATTAACTAACATTAACAAAGATGAATAAATACTGTAACAAATGTTTTGCTCATTGTTAGTTAATACATTAACTAATGAACCTTGTTGTAAAGTGTTACCGTCCGCTGTCAATAAAATGAAATCAAACAGATGTACCTAATCTGTCTGGCAGAACCTCGAGTCCTTGCACCCTCTCGTCTTTATGCAGCTCCAGGCCGTAGACGCAGTCAAAGCCGTCATATTTAATCAGGTAGAGCGAGGGGTTGACGGGCACCTGGTCTAACACGGTCCCTTTCCACTGCGACGCCGCGCCGCTGCCCTCCTTCCAGATGTGCTGGATACGACAGCCCACGATGTTACGCCTGGGCTGAGCCACGGCTTTGGTGGGCCCTACACTGCTTTTGTGTTTCCTGTGAATCATCAGATATCAGCATTAACATCCGTTTAATGACACATTTGACATTTTAAAATTGAACATGTTGAATTCTGAACTAGTTTAAAGGTGAAGCGTGTCATTTCAACAACAACAACACACAGAAAGACGACAACAAAAACACCGCATCCGTACGGTATTGGGTGGATAGTCGAACAGATTCCATCTCAAACACGGAGAAAGTATTTTAACATCTAAAATCCATAAATCCAACTAAAATAAATGAATGCACACTTACGCTTTAATCTTCAGTAAATAATTTTACACTTTACCTAATATTTAACTCTGACAATGATGATCATTAAATTCATAATTATTAATTTATTATGATTAGTATAATACTAAACATTTAAAATAATAATAATAATAATTAATATATATATATATATATACAGGTCCTTCTCAATAAATTAGCATATTGTGATAAAGTTCATTATTTTCCATAATGTAATGATAAAAATTAAACTTTCATATATTTTAGATTCATTGCACACCAACTGAAATATTTCAGGTCTTTTATTGTTTTAATACTAATGATTTTGGCATACAGCTCATGAAAACCCAAAATTCCTGTCTCAAAAAATTAGCATATCATGAAAAGGTTCTCTAAACGAGCTATTAACCTAATCATCTGAATCAACTAATTAACTCTAAACACCTGCAAAAGATTCCTGAGGCTTTTAAAAACTCCCAGCCTGGTTCATTACTCAAAACCGCAATCATGGGTAAGACTGCTGACCAGAAGGCCATCATTGACACCCTCAAGCAAGAGGGTAAGACACAGAAAGAAATTTCTGAACGAATAGGCTGTTCCCAGAGTGCTGTATCAAGGCACCTCAGTGGGGAGTCTGTGGGAAGGAAAAAGTGTGGCAAAAAACGCTGCACAACGAGAAGAGGTGACCGGACCCTGAGGAAGATTGTGGAGAAGGACCGATTCCAGACCTTGGGGGACCTGCGGAAGCAGTGGACTAAGTCTGGAGTAGAAACATCCAGAGCCACCGTGCACAGGCGTGTGCAGGAAATGGGCTACAGGTGCCGCATTCCCCAGGTCAAGCCACTTTTGAACCAGAAACAGCGGCAGAAGCGCCTGACCTGGGCTACAGAGAAGCAGCACTGGACTTTTGGACAAATTTTGCATGTCATTCGGAAATCAAGGTGCCAGAGTCTGGAGGAAGACTGGGGAGAAGGAAATGCCAAAATGCCTGAAGTCCAGTGTCAAGTACCCACAGTCAGTGATGGTCTGGGGTGCCATGTCAGCTGCTGGTGTTGGTCCACTGTGTTTTATCAAGGGCAGGGTCAATGCAGCTAGCTATCAGGAGATTTTGGAGCACTTCATGCTTCCATCTGCTGAAAAGCTTTATGGAGATGAAGATTTCATTTTTCAGCACGACCTGGCACCTGCTCACAGTGCCAAAACCACTGGTAAATGGTTTACTGACCATGGTATTACTGTGCTCAATTGGCCTGCCAACTCTCCTGACCTGAACCCCATAGAGAATCTGTGGGATATTGTGAAGAGAAAGTTGAGAGACGCAAGACCCAACACTCTGGATGAGCTTAAGGCCGCTATCGAAGCATCCTGGGCCTCCATAACACCTCAGCAGTGCCACAGGCTGATTGCCTCCATGCCACGCCGCATTGAAGCAGTCATTTCTGCAAAAGGATTCCCGACCAAGTATTGAGTGCATAACTGAACATAATTATTTGAAGGTTGACTGTTTTTGTATTAAAAACACTTTTCTTTTATTGGTCGGATGAAATATGCTTATTTATTGAGACAGGAATTTTGGGTTTTCATGAGCTGTATGCCAAAATCATCAGTATTAAAACAATAAAAGACCTGAAATATTTCAGTTGGTGTGCAATGAATCTAAAATATATGAAAGTTTAATTTTTATCATTACATTATGGAAAATAATGAACTTTATCACAATATGCTAATTTATTGAGAAGGACCTGTATGTATATATATATATATATATATATATATATATATATATATATTTTTTTTTTAATAATATAATAATTAAATTCAAATTCAGCCCTAAAACACAAATATATAAAAAAATATGCTTCACTGAATATTTAACTCTGGTAATGATGATTATTAAATTCATAAATGTTTTATTTAATATGACCAATGAGCTAAAAAAAGTAAAAAGAAAATATGAATATAAATATAATTAAAATTCATACTCAAGCAAATGAAACAAGCAAATTAAAAAACACACACACTTTACCTAATATTTACCTCTGATAATGATAAATATTAAATTAATAAATGTCATATTTACTATGATCAATGAGCTTATTTAAAAAATATATTAATAATATAAAAATATATAATAAATTCACAGATTAAGCACCAAAAATAAATCTGAAAAATGTAACTATTAAATTCATTAATGTTATATTTATAATGATCAATAGGTGAAACATTTAAAAAAAAAATCAATCAATAATTCATTCATATTCAGCCTAAAAAAACACAAGAAAATAAAAAAATATTCTTAACCTAATATTTAACTCTGATAATAATTAAATTCATAAATGTTATATTTATTATGATCAGCATTTGTGTAGTATTTTAAAATAATTAATATCATAAAATAATACATCATTATTAATATCCAGACATTAAGCCCTACAACACAAATGAAACAATTATCTTTCACTGAATATTTAACTCTGATTATAATCATTAATTTGATCAATATGAGTGTAGACTTGTAAAAATACTGATAATATAATGTAATATACACCCTAAAACACAAGCAAATAACACTTACTTATGAGAATTCTTTTTCTTCATCATATTTGCAGAGACACCAGGATGCCCTTCGATCACAGACACAGCAAACACAGTTCAGATTAAACACAGATTTCAGACGATGATCTTCAAGATGATCATCCAAAATCAAGCATCCAATCAAAGGCGTTCTCTAACCTGCATCAGCTCTGGATCTCTGGGCCGCGTTCTTCCCGAATGGGGTCTTCATTCATCGGTGTGTGGGGGAGCAGCCCGGCTGCCACACTAGGGTGAAAATATCCTCACTCTTTCGGATGAATGAAAGAGTATCAGGGGAAAGGGAAAGGGGAGGGGGGGGATAAACCTAAAGGGGGCAGTCAAAAAACAAAAGCCGCTGGCATGTAATATGGTTCCCCCGATGCCCGTCTGAGTCTCAGGAATGTTTGATGCTCAATATTGAGTGGGCAGGACGGGTCGTGCCAGGCCACTCAGGGCCCGCGCAGATGGGTACTGATCCAGACCTCCTTTGGAAGGGCTTCAAGCAACCTAAAAAAGAAATAAATAAAAGAACATCAGCTTAAAGGGATACTTCAGGATTCAGCATTAAGCTTTGTGTATCAGTAGAAAACCTGTAGTATTTTCGAATCACCATGCTTTCCACCCTCATATCCCCCTGAGAGGAGAGATTTATGTATTTTTTGTCTGGAAGAAATCCTCAGATGATGCAAAAATCGTCATTTTGCGTCATCGGAGGATTTTTTAGCCAGAGGCTAAAGACTACAGCCAGTAGGAGGAGCTGTCCCGCATGTTTTCAACCCGCCCATAGAGGGTGGGATCTCACTCACAGAATGTACAAACAGTGTCAGCCATCTTTTATTTGGAAGCTAAGCTAACGGGTTCTTATTCTGTGGAGAAAGACGAGTAGTAGGGGTTACCATACATCCTCTTTTTCCCGGACATGTCCGGCCGTCGAGATAGTCCAAAATGTCCGGGATTCAGCTTTTGCTTTCTGCGGTCACCATTCATTGTTTACATGCACACCTTTTGTTTCAATCTAACTGAACTCGATTGGTGAATCTGAATGTAGTGTTTACATGAACGCTAACCAAGTGATCGGTTGTTCCCGCTCCTACATGAGAGATACGAGACCGGTGTGTGTCACAGGTGTCGCTCATCGGTAATCACGCCACCGGCCTCGTGCCGTTCTCCCGCGGCTCTAGCCTCGTCCTGCTCGCCACAGTAAACATAATGAATGGCGACTGTAGAACGCAAAAGCCGAATCCCGGACATTTTGTGCGATCTCAAAAACCCGGGCAGACTCGTCACAGAGACTCACTAGTAGCTTAGCTTTGTTGTTTAACTGCTCTGTAACCGGTAGGCGTGGCTGTAGGGCAGCGAAGCAAGTGCATTCTGGGAGTTGTTGTCTTTCATCCACATGAGCCAAAAATACATTTTCTGGCTTTTCTCAGTCTAGAAGCCTCCAAATTCAAAAATAATTTCACATTTCTACTACATTAATGACCCAATTTAAATACACATTCATCTTTCCAGAGGTGAAGTATCCCTTTAAACGTTTAGAAATCATTCAGGGAATGTAAACGGTCACATTTTAACTTCCCACTCGCCGATGAATCGAAGCGAAGAACCTCCACGTTAATGAGCCACAAGAGTCCGACTGCATGCGATTTGTCTTTGTGAAGAATGTTGGTAACCAAACAGTTTCGCTTCCCATTGACTTTCATTATATTACATACAATGCAAGTCAATGGGAACGGAACAGTTTAGTTACCAACATTCTTCACAATATCTACTTTTGTGTTTCACAGAAGAGAGTCGGTCAGTTGGAACGACATGAATGCGAGTTAATTATGAAAAAGTTTTCACTATCTTTTATTATTTATTTATTTTAGTTTTCAGCTCATTGTTCTTTTTTCATTAGTATTCTGATGGCATTGAACATATTGTTAACATTTTGTATATTGTATACAAAGATGTCATTGTATATGTCATAAACATGTCATCGCTGTATGTTAATAAAATAAAATAAAAAAGTAGACTTTGAGCCGTTTCTGTTGGTGACGTTCGCCATTTTGAATTCATAATGCACATTGCATGCTCGAGTAGTCGATTGTTTCCGACAGCGCCGACTAGTGGTTGAAGTAGTTGATCTCTCGACTAGTCTGTGCAAGCCCTAATTCACACCTGTTTTGTTTGGTTCGAATGAATCGAACTCAACTTCATGTCCACCCTTGGTGCGGATCTTTTGGGCAGGTGTGAATACAGCAATCGCACTCGGGTGCGGACCAGACAACCGTACCGAGACCCAGCTGAAGAGGTGAATTTTGGTTCACTTGCAAAAAGGGCAGTGTGAAAGCGAACCACACCAAACAAAAATAATCAACATTGTATTTGGTCCGGACCAATGCAAGTGAACTAGCGAACTAGACTTTCCTGGTGTGAATACACCCAAACACTCTATACTCAAATCCTAAAACATAAGAAAAAAACATGGTAAATGGGGTCAAATGTGATTATGTTGACATTAAGGAAAAACAATACAGGCAAAAACCTTGTTTTTTCATGCACTGGTCAAGTTTGAGATTTTGAGCTCTTTGGCATTTCACATCCCAAATACACATAAGTGTTTATTTTATAACCCTTTATCTATTTGCATCTCTAGATTTCAATTACAATACATCTTTAAAGCCATGAGTCATAAATCTCTACTTCAGCAGCACATAAAAATGAAGCGAGCGCATTACGTACTCAAAATGTATTAATGTCTTCAAGCCATCCAATGGATTAGGTAGGCTAGCTGTTTATTTCTAAACGATTAACCAATGATCGGAGATTCCTAAAGATTCCCACCCCTAAACTCTAATACCTCAACATAATGAAACAAAACCTGGAATTTTGAACCTGGCTTTATCCAACGTTCAGATTTCTGTTCTGGAAATGTATGCAAATTACTGCATATTTTAAATTAGATTCTAGTTTTCAATGCAATTAATCAACTGGGTAAACATGGTGATATCTATTACTTAAATGTTTTACCCTATTCATCTGGGGCGTCTTGCTGTAAATGTCGACCGCACGTAAAAGTTTACGCTTTGTAAATTAGCATTCATTAAACGATGCACCCATTTAGCTGCTTCTGACACCCTGACACTGAAAATATCAAAGAAAGCAGAGCAGATCAGCCATGACATGAGACTTGCATTATTCAGGAAGCCAAGCAGACGCTGTTATACAACACAACAGGAGTACGCTACAAGCACAGGGAGCTCGAGGCTTCCTTACACGACGTCGTTCTACCAGACCGTCCAACTAAATCAAAACCAGACCTGATGTTTAATACAACAGTCCATTGCACACGAACATGACCTAGTGCAATCCAACTGCAACATGCTTTAATGCATGAAAGTACTCTTTTCCAGCACAGCTGGACTCAAATAATAATACTGCTTCCATTTTCAATTTTACAGTCTGTATCTCCAATGAAAATAACGAGCTCTATAGAAACATTTACTTCATGGTCAGTCCTTCTTTTCACAGCACGTTGCCATGTTACTTTTAGATAAAGGTGGCGATATGATGCCAAAGTTTTTGTCACCTGAACTGAGCAATGCCTTTCCTCAATATATTTACAATATCCTTCATGTTTCTCTCATACAAACTCTTTTTAGAGTTGAAAATCAATGCTTATATTACTTCCAAATGTATCCACACAAGTATTTATTGTAATTCTCATTATCAGAGGTGGTTCTCATTAGATTCTTACTCAAACACAGTATTTTTGCTGTAGGCTATTACATTGATTTACTGCAATGCATTTAAATTTATTTAAATCAGCATCAATTAAAGGCAACACATCTAATACCATCATGATGCATAATTTATACTCTATATATTCTGTCATATTACAGTAATGATTACCTAGGTGGAAATTAGTTTTATTTATGGCTAAAGTATACATTTATGATAATGGATTTCCAGCATGTCAAAATCTTGGCTCTAACTGAACTCAGTCGTGCTGTGTTGAATACCTGCACATGGATGATGGAGCAATTCTGTATGCATTTCCCAGCGTACCAGAATCTAATATATTTTAGCTGTAGAGGCAAAAGTACTGAGCTGTATCAAATGTTGGCCAGTGGCTGCCATAATGGCAGCTTCAGACAATGCTGAATGCAACTGAAGAGAGGGAATTTACAGCTCAATGACGCAGAAAAATGATGTTATTGAACAGTATTCATAACATGGGATTGACCAAGTGAAACCAGGGAAAGGATAGAAAAAGAAAAGGATAGTTTTAGAAATGTATGGTACAATGTCCAGCTGGACAAGAACATTGATTGTTTACAAAAGGCAAAAAATATAATGTAGGCTAAGCATGAATGTGTGTTTATGTATATATACTAGTGTTGCAGAGTCAAGACCACCACATAAACCGAGACCGAATCAAGACCAAGATCAGGATCAGCACTCCTCAAAATCATCTAAAAGATCCATATCTACTGTCTGAGAAATGTCTTCTATTTAATCAATAAATACAACTATAATAATAAGACACTATATATATAGAGAGCTGTTACCAATCAAATCACTAACAATAAAATTAATATTTGTGGTGCAGAGGTGACACATAAGTTGCATCTGAATTGGTACAATTACACATTGAGATTAATGTTTTAAAAATAACATTTTGAATACTGAAATATGATGGAACAACAAAATGATAGGCCTACTTTTAAATATGAAACAAAACACTTAATGAGTATAATTTATTCAACCGCAGCCGATTCATTGAATAACGAAACACCAGTCGAAAACGCACAACAGTTCTTCTATGGAATCGTTTGGAACCATTTTCGTTACTGAAATATCAAAAACTTGTCTAAAATTGTGTCTTAAATGTATGTCACTTAATATTAACTTCTTGTTTATTGAACGTTTGTATAAAATCAGTATCACGTTTGCAATCGTGCTCATATCCGTGAATACAGCTCTCTTGCTCTTATGATATTGCTTAATAATATCCTATGTTATAACATAAAAAACAAGATCTCATACAAGTACTTTTGCATTTGTATGAATTTGACTGAGTAAATCCTGCATTGATTTAGAAGCCGGCACAACAGTAACAAAATAAATCACATTAGAAATAAGTTAGCCCATTGATTGCATTTTAAGCAGTACGTTTTAAATGATGTTAACAAATAAATCAGACAATGCACAAGCAATTAAGTGATATCCTGACAGTTGTGGTCTTGAGATAAAATCATGAGTAGACCGAGACAAGACCAAGTATAAATGCAGTCGAGACTGAGACAAGACCAAGACTTTCAAAAAATGTTCTTAAGACCGGTCTCGAGTATTACAACACTAATACATGCACAGAAATGATGCCATTTATAAATGACATGTTCTTGTCCAGCTGGATGTTGTACATAGCCATACGTTTGCACACATACACTTACTAAATACATATACATATGAATAATTAAGTTTAGCTTTTCTTTTTCGAGGTGGTTGGTCCACAATAATATTGCAAATCAGAACCCAAATTAAAGGCTTAAATCAAGCCCACCCATTCTCCAGCACTTAAACCCACCGCAGTGCCTGTTTCTCTGCTGTAATCTCTTCTTTACAAGCCTAATTGATCAATTAATCCTCCAGAGGTGCCCTACAAAACTCTTCAGGAGACTGTCATGAAATACAAATGAACCGCCGCCCCCTTCCAAACAAACCACCAGAATGATTCATGTCATTGTTCCTCTTGGAAATTCAGCAGACTTTCTCAATGCAACCTGATCATTGAGCATCAGATGAGACTAATGAATTCAAGACCTTACATTTCAAACTGGCCAGAACCTTCAACAATGCAGTGAGATCACTTGGCCAGATTGGGTTTCAGTGCTGCCATTAACAAGCAAGATGACAAGCAGCACTGCAAGTTGTGTAGTTATAGTGAAAATGGAAAAATACACACACACACACACATGAATAATATTGCATATGGGCTTGCAAGTGTATGAAAGAATCCTTTTTTAAGAAAAAGTATTACAGATAATAGCTAACTGGCAGTCTGAAGATATCATCACATAACAAAACACAATATTCAGCCATTAAACAACCAACACATGTCCAACATTAACAATAAACACGCGTTTTACTAATAAAAATCGCAATTTGTCATTAAAAAATATTCAAATCTATCTAGCTAACTGACTCTATTTCGCTAACTATCCTCGTTAAACACTAACAATTATTCACAAACGCATCCAGATGTCTTATTCTAAATGCTACGACAGCATCCAAGAGGGATATAAAGCCAGAAAACAGCCAGGAATTATAAAAACCGTGTTATTTGTGTGACTAAACGCAGTGCAATAGCTCATAGCTCGACTCAGCTCAACGGCTCCAGCCGCCATTTTGGCTCAAGCTCTTATTTACAATCCCGCAGCAGAAACAAAGGAAGCACAAGAAACGCATTTTCAACAGAACCGTCTGGATGAAGCGTCCCCACAGCTCGCCCCCAAAACCCCTTTACTGCCTCCACTGCAGATTTGAGCTCAATCTTGTCGCATTTCGCCTTTTATTCAAGTGCAATGCATAAATGTGGCATTTATGGCATGGGTGCTCGCTTACCCCGGGTTTATTATAGAAATTCACGCATATTGCGGCATAAAGAATATTTCCACTCCAGCTCTGCCTCACTGTGTGTTCAATGAGAAGCGTTTGATGAGCGCAGGCGGCCCCGAATGCGGCCGAGCTCTTTCCCTCCCCTCCCCCGCTGCCACATAGTGCTCCGCGGCCGGACACAATTGGCGCTGCGCGGGAAACCTTCCTGCCAAATAGTGCGCTGCCGACCGTTTCCCATCGTTTTTCTTCGGCCGCTTTCGGTTCGATTCGGCGAGGATGTGTGCGCATGCGCAAGCACTGCGACATGACTGTCCCCTTCAAAAAATCCACTGACAATAGACAATAAAGTCTGTAATATTATGGCCTGGACTGTGCAACACTTTATATGAAAATGAGTTTATAAATTCACTAATGGCCCAGACAGTCTGTATTATATAGTATGAAGGGCTGTGTAATTGTTTAGCTTCTTAAGAAATAAATATAAGTTAACTAAAAAAGCAATAATATGATGGACAGTGTTAAATATTATCTTGTTTATTCAGATTTGAAGTGAGTTAACAAGATGCACTACCTCTTTACTTTTGTGGATTTTATGGAAATGTATCGCAGAGGGATGTTGAATGTCTGACTTTTATATCGGATCCTAAAAAGCACAAATGACCACATCAGATAAAAAGTGTATTTTTTTTTAGAATAAATATAAAATAAATATGTATTATATAGCTTATAGGATACAGTCTGTAAGGTGTATATATATATATATGTATGCATGTATTTCTGTAATTAAAAGCTTGTATTTTTCCTGTTTTTAATGCTTTTGGTAAAAGCATCTGCTAAATGATTAAATGTAACTGTAAAACTTTTTGATTGTTATTATGTAATAAATCCCAGACTTAGATTTTTTAATAACTGATATCAGATCCAGAGGTCAATTTAGTGGTTTAGTGACCCGAGGGCCTCAGTTTCTATTAACACATGCTTGTGGAGAAACATGAAATAAATAAATGACATAGGTCTTGGTTGTAAACCTCAGTTTACTTCATCACGCTTCAGAAAAATCTTTTCAAACGCTTCATAAATCATCAGGTATGTCGTAATGAGGTTGTCAAATGCGTTGTGACATCCATTAACACACACACACACACACACACACACACACACACACACACACACACACACACACACACACACACACACACACACACACACACACACACACACACACACACACACACACACACAGCGGAATAACCAAATCATCAGGCAGACAAACAAACCCAAATATCACAGTAAGGGAGTGGCATCAATAATCTCCCGTTTCCCAAACAAAACTCGGCCGTCTCCCTCTGCGGTTGCCATGGAGACAGTGTCTTCACATGCCTTTGAACTGCTGCATAATGGACAGGAGCTGCTCACTGCGTTTTTGGATATTGCACTGCTCCTCTTTGAGTCTCTCCTGCTCCTGGAGCACCTCCTCCTGGAATATTCAGACCGAATCGATAAACAAGAAACGGCAGGTGACGTGGCATGATGAAATGTTAAACAGCCGTCACTCCATGCATAGAATGAGATATTTGCCAGAGTTTTAAATGCGGGTTCAGTGTGAACCGCTCCTGCAGTGACACGTTTTATTCATTATCAGTGTGAGAAAGTCACCGTTTGTGCAGGAACGGCTGACTTGAAGTGGACATTTAAAGGAATAGTTCATGCAAAAAATGAAATAGCTAAAATGTGATGGACAGTGTGCAATTCTGAAATATTCTGTATCAAGATATGTTTATTAAGATTTGAAGTGAGTTAACAGGATGCACTACATTTGAAAAAAAATCATTAAATTGTATATATACACATTACACTATATATTTATGATGTCAAATCGATTAATTGCGATTAATCGCAACTAACACAAGTTTTTGTTTACATAATATGTGTGTGTGTGTGTGTGTGTGTGTGTGTGAGTGTTTGTCTGTATATATACATATATATATGTGTGTGTATAAATATGTGTGTGTATACAGTATATATACACACACAGGCATATATATATTATAAATATAATAACATATACAAACACATATATTACATAAAGACTTTTATCTCAGATGCGATTAATCCCGATTAATTGGTTTGACAGCATTAATATATATATTGTATATATGAATTAGTGTTGTCAAATCAATAAATCACAATTAATCAAAAAGTTTGTTCATATAGCATGTGTGTGTATATGTATATATACTGTATGTTTATATATATATATATATAGACACAGACATATACATAATATATATCTATAAATATAATAAGATATACACACACACATAATATATAAACAAACTTTTATGTTAGATGCGATTAATTGATTTAACAGCACTGATACACACACACACACACACACACACACACACACACACACACACACACACACACACACACACACACACACACACACACACACACACACTAGTACTAACACTGTTAAAACAGGCTGTTTCTGTCTCTGCCTGCCAGCGGTTTGTATGAAGTAAATGTTTGAGGTTATTTTAAAGCAACACACCCTCAGTTTACACAGCTCCTTCCTCTCCCTGTCGTTCTCGTCTGCCCGCGCACGCAGCCAAGCCTCGTTCTGAGCTTTGTGTCTTTCCAGCATATCCTGCAGTTCCTGTCCAATCACAACCGTAAACTTCCTTTAGCAATTGTGAGGAACAAGAACGGACAAGAAAATGAATCCAATGACGTCATCATCAGTGGTACCTGTCTCTGTCTCAGGAGATGCTCATTTTGAGCGTCTCTCTCATTTTGTAGAGCCTCTGTGTCCCGTGCAAGTGCTTCTTTTTCTCTGTTTCAGGGGAGAACAGATTCACGTTAGTAGCGATTTAGACAATCCATTTGAAATAACCAAATACGGCATCACCTCTACCTGTCTAGTTTGTGGAATTCCTCATCTAACATGGCAAAAGCTTTGTGGATCATGTTCATGGCTTCATCACGAACTGTACTGAAATCTCTATGACCGCTCACCTGGATGAAAGTGACATGGGTTTATTGCCTTGGTTACAAAATCATATAATTCCTTATAAATATAAAGAAATGATGTGAGCCACGGCATCTAAACTAAAGCATACACTTTCCCTTATGTATTAATTTATATTTAAAGCTTAAATCTGCATGTAAACTAACATTTAAAGGGGTCATCATGACATGGATTTAAAAAAATATATTTTTGAGGTATTATAATGTTAATGAAAATGATTATTTTCAACCTTTATTCTGAGCCTCTGTCTGAAATGATCGTTTTTTAAACCTTCAAGTGTTTTAAAAACATTATCCAAATAAAACCATAATTTACAGACAAAGCATTATGAAATCATTTACTTATGTTTGTGCTGTCAGATTCAATACAGTTGCTGGTTCATCTTTCAACTAAAGTTTCTTTGTGAACTCTCCATTACACTGTGCCTCTCTGACAAAACTATCTGCAGTCAAATGCTCCGAACAAACATATAATCCTGCGACGCGATCCGGGACGCCATTAAAATAAACCTATCTAATCTTTCTAAAGTCTTTACAGAGACACAAATGAGCCGTTTAAACTGGACGAACGTTCTTTCACTCTTCCATTTGTCCTGTTGTCGACAGACTCGAGTGTGTGGAGTTCGTCAGAAACTGAACACACATCTGTATACTGTATCAGTGTAGACAGCGTCAGTCGTTATAATGGCTTCTATTTGCATTTGACGCGACGCTCACATCCAGTTAGGGTTGGGTATCGTTTCAAGCAATCGTTTTAGCGATTCTGATTCTGATTCCGGTTTTGCTTATCCAATCCGGTTCTTATCGATTCTTGTTTCTGATTCCAATATAAAAAAAATAATTTAAAAAAAGGGCAAATACTTGAAGAATAAATATTTCTACCTTTTATTCTTGCCAATTTTAAGCAATAACCAATAAAATGGCTAAAGTGAAAGGAGTCTTTTCAAATAAAGATTGTGTTGATTACATTATTCCTCCGGTAAGTGGCAAAAATCGACTGTTAATTTTTTTTCTTTTCATTGAATCATTTATTCAAGATTTATTTATTAAAAAACGGTGAATCATCCATTAATTAAACAGGTATTTATGAACGAGACACTGAATTAATTCGTTTTAAACGTGTTTGAATTAATGATTCAAATGAGTATTTAAAAAAAATAAAATAAACTGGAACATGTTATTCTGTGTAGTTGTCTGATGTATGTAATCGTGATCTCCATTTTAAAAAAACAAAAACGATTATAAACCAAATAGATTCTCAGTTTATCCTGAATTAGGGGCTGTTCACATATCACGTCTAAAAACGCGTGAAAAGCGCGGCCGTGTTTCGCTTTCTCCTCCTTTTCCGTGGCGTCTGTCATTGCTATGCAACCATGAACTGCGCTCTGATGATGACAAGGAAGTATCAGGAAAGGATTAATTGATTTCTAGCCCTTGCATTAGCTTTACTACTAGATATATTTATGGAGAGGAGAAATAAAAACCCGCCCTGTACAGCTATGATCAGCTGTTCGGCCGAGCTTTAGATGTTGTTGGTTTTTGTCACATGATCTGCGATGCACTTGCGGCATTCTGAAAAGCTGAGATGTTTTCATTATTTATTTATTTATTTTTATTAATAAAAGCATCTCAAGCACAGTACAAGTATCAGATTGTTACATAATTAAATGAAGGAGAAAAAGCAAAAATTAAACAAGCATAATAAATACTCACATACGAATGAACATATAATCACAGTAACATATGCATATACATATAAGCAACTAAATAAACCAGAAAAAAAAAAAAAGGGGAAAAAAAGTCTTATCCAGAGCTTGTCTCCTTAAAATAATCTAAAAAAGGGCTCCAAGATTTCAAGAAAAGTTCTGTTTTCATTCTAACTCCAAATTTAATCTTTTCAAGTTTGAGGGCAAAAAGTAGGTCAAAAACCCACTGACGGAAAGCTGAGATGTTTTCATCTCACCGAGGCATAGGCGCGCCTGGAAAAACACCGCATGCACGTCACGACCGAGTCGCTTCTATTATGAGCGCGCTTGCCGCGTGTCTACATTTGAAATAACGAATTTGCACGCTCAAAAAATGCAATATGTGAACAGCCCCAAAGTCAGGAATCGATAAGCGTAATCGAAATTTTTGGATATTTGTTACCGGTTCTAAAATGGTGCCGGTTCTTGATACCCAACCCTGTATCCAGTGTAGGCAAATGTCAGCGTTAAGCGATTGAACACTAGTGGGCGGGGCCTGTGATGCGATGATGTTTAACTATTCGTCAATGTCTTGTTCTGGAGGCAGTCATATGCAAATGTCTTTCTGTCACAGATCTCGCAATATCACAACGAGCCGTTTTGTGGAGCTTGATTAAATAAATGCTTTGTTCATAATGAGGAGAACGTTTTAAATGATGAAACTTGCAGGATGTTTTAATGGTATAAAGATCTCTTATATGTCAAAAGATCAAATGTCACGACCCCTTTAAAAGTTTGGGGTCGGTTACATTTTTTATGTTTTTTAAAGAAGTCTGCAAAAATACAATAAAAATAGTGAAATAAAAAAAAAAGTTTTCTATTTGAATACATTTTAAAATGTAATTTATTCCTGTGGTCAAAGCTGAATTTTCAGCATCATTACTCCAGTCTTCAGTGTCACATGATCCTTCAGAAATCATTCTGAATAATAATTCTTATCATCATCAATGTTGTTTTTGCTACTGAATATTTTTGTGGAGACTGTGATACATTTCTTTCACAATTCTTTGATGAATAGAAGGTTTTGAAACATTATAAATGACATTACTGTCACTTTTGACCAATTTAAAGCATCCTTTTGGAAAAAAAGTAGTAATACATTTTTTTTTTAAATCCAACCAACCCCAAACTTTTGAACGGTAGTGTAAACTGTCAACGACCCCAAATGCAAAGCCTTCAACAGTCACTGTTATAAATGAAATGCCTGGGATTTTTGTAATGCAGATGTGTGACATAAATCACCTGGATATGTTCACTCCTGTGGCTCTTCACGGTCACTGGAGACGGACTCAGCTCGTACTTCACGTTGGGAATCTTTGTCGGTGCGAAGCTGATCGAGAGGAAATTATTTGAATAACTGAACTTTACTTTCATATGAAACTGGTAATGAAACTGGGTGTTTTAGTCACAGAAACACACCCACCTATTACTGACTCCCTGCAGTCCAAACTCAGATAAAATCTCCTTCATCACTATATAACAGTGTGCAGGAAGGAATGGATCAAGCTCACATAAAAGTAAAACAGGTGATTGGTATTTAGGAGTCGGTAACATTGAGTACCTGGCTGTCTCTCCGAGGGGTTTATCAATTTCATTATTTTCAAGTCATTAAATTCTTGCTCTTCATTTTTGCCTCCAAACACATAAAGCTGCAACCAAGAAGAAAGAAACTCACTAAAAATCAACTAAGTTAGATCTAAAACACTGAAACACATTTCGCATCTGTTAAACATGGACCAGTGCTGTTTATTTTTTGTTGTTGTTGTAATTTTAACTGTAAAACCTGTTAATTAATTAACAATAAGTGTAAAAAAATCCATTAATCGGTGTAATTATACAGTAAAAAACTGGAATGGAACATTTTTAGTAAAAACAACAAACCTTATAATTTACAGTGAAAAGCACAGACTGTCACAAAATTAAGTAACACTTTACAATAAGGTTTCATTTGTTAACATTAGTTTACTACATTAGTAATGAAAAATACTGTACTTCAACAGCATTTATTCATTTTAGTTATTATCATTGTTAGTTTATGTTAGTTAATGTATTAACTAATGTTAACAAATGCTTGTAAAGTGTAAATTACTAAAACCCAACTAAAATTAAAAATTAAAAATAAAAGATATTTAAAAATATCAAAAAAATACTATAATAGTAATAAATCTACGTAAGTAACACTGACATGTACATTTCATCTCAAACATTTGGACACATCTAATTATCCTTCATTCGGACTATTATTTATATTTTGTAATAAAGGATAAGTAATAAAAATTCTGAAACAACACAAATGGAAGTATGGGAATGAAGTTATGATGTGATTAAAACGTGACACAAATAAAAACGTTTACTTTGTCTACATTCCAGCTCTGCTTATTCTGGACATTCATCAAGCAACTTCATGAGGTGCATCATGGGATGCTTTTTGAAGAAGGAGCATTTCATGAAGCTTGTCCTTCAACTCATTCATTTTTAAAAAGTGAAATGGAAATCAATTAAGCAGAAGTCTTTAGATTAATTGTGATCCTGAGAAACAGTGTGAGTCGAGTGTGTCCAGACTTTTGAATGGCAGTGTATGTAAAACAAACCCCCAGTAACACACACACACTCACATACATGACTATGGACGATGAAAGCCGTGTGTCCATGACGTCTGGCGGGAGGGATGCCGACATACAGCGGGACCTTCCATTTCATCTTTGCTGGTGAAACAGGAAGAGTGTTAGTGTCTGTTCATTCACTGGAAACTACTATGTGTTTTTTTGGTTTCTCAGTTTTGCTTCTCATCTTACCGATGCTTAATTTGTGAATTTCATTGCTGGATGATACCGCGCCGTCTGGATTAATGATTGTTCCCCCAAATAAGTAAATATCCTGAATCAAAATAACAGTAGTGTACTATTTGAAAAGATTGACATGAAAAAAAAGTTTACTTTTGCTCATACTTGAATTTTGTGTGCATTTCTGAGTTTTTATTCTCCTCATCATGCACATTTATTTCCAAAAATGTACATCACTGATTAAAAGTTTGGGGTCAGTAAGATGTTTTTGAAAGAAGTCTCTTTTGTTCACCAAGGCTGCATTTATTTGATCAAAAATACAATAAAAACACTAAAATTGTGAAATATTATTACAATTTAAAATAACTATTTTCTATTGTTATATATTTAAAAAATAAAATGTATTCCTGTGATCAAAGCTGGATTTTCAGCATCATTACTCCAGTCTTCGGTGTCACATGATCCTTCAGAAATGCTACAAATCTTTTGTAAAATGTCTTTACAGTCACTTTAGAATCAATTTAATGTGTCCTTGCTGAATAAAAGTATTATTTTTTTTTTTTTTAATCGTACTGACCCCAAACTTTTGAACAGTAGTGTATAAATCTAGTCATGTACTCTACCGTACCTTGTCATGATGTGACGTAAAGGTTTGACCGGCACAAACAACAGGAGACTCTCCTTTTACCTGACACTGTTCCCACACCAGAGTCTCTATGGGAAAAGACATAGTTCATTACAATCAGACGAATTAGTCGTCTTAATGCAATCTTTTGGTGCAAAACTATAACCCAGTATTCCCGTTGTTGTAAGGTAACTTTATTTGTACCCGTAGGTAGATTTGTTTTGTAGTGTCAGAGTTATCCACACATTTTAGAAACAAACACAGACCATTTACATTAGACAATAAACAACATGTGTGTGTCATCTGTGCATTTTTTTCCTCTGAATGACGGTTGCCGGAACAAACTATTTTAATGTCGCTTTGTTCTGCACTTTGGGACTATAAACCTTCGTCTACAGGGAAGAAGCAGAAAGGCCCTGTGCAAAGGGTGGGAATCATCATTTAAAATCGAGCCAGCTGTACCTGTATTCAATGCATACATGTCTTTGAGTTGAGACCCATCTTCTGAACATCCACCAAACAAGAAGATCTGCTCTCCGACCACAGCAAACGAGTGATTATATCTACAGAACAAAAGAGGAAGAAGACGATCAGATGGAAAGACAGCAGATGCTGGGCTTGAGTTTCTGGAATAGGAAAACCACAGAATGAATTCAGCTGTTAAAACGGTAGTTTTAAACAGATGGCCCATGATTACAGCTTCATTTTCAACAATCATTCAGTCAGCTAAAGTTACAATATATATACTCTTTTACATGTTTTTTTTGGCACACAGTTGTAAAGTTAAATCTCATATTCAGTCAGATCACTATTTACCTTTCTGAAGGCAGAGTTCCTGTAGTTTTAATAGGCATCCAATTCAATGACACTAAAAGAAGTAAAGTATAAACATACCGTAAGTTGCTATTGCCAGAACACTTCATCCAAATATGTTTCTCACAAATACTTCCTGACTTTGATGATGCTTTTGGGGTTTTGGAACAACATAAGAGTGAGTAAATAATGACAGAATTTTAAAAAAAGTGCATTTAAAAATAATTATGGAATCCCTCGTTACGGTAATGTGATCGATCGAATAAAAATTCAGGGTCACACTTTAGTTTAGGTCCAATTCTCACTATTAACTAACTATTAACTATGACTTTTGCCTTAATAAACTCCTAATTACTGCTTATAGTTCGTAAGGTAGTTGTTAAGTTTAGGTATTGGGTGGATTAAGGGATGTAGAATATTGTCATGCAGAATAAGGCATTAATATGTGCTTTATGTGTATTAATAAACATCCAATATCTTAGTAATATGCATGCTAATAACCAACTATTGGACCCTAAACTAAAGTGTTACCAAACTCAGTTATTTCATATTAGCTAGAGATTCCCAACCTTTAATGATTTGTATAAACATAACCAACCACAAAACCATATGAAATAATCTTTATGATTTAAAATGATAAGAATGTGTGATGTGATTTTGAGATTATGTAACATCATTATTTAATATTACGAAACATCAGTCAATCAAGCATTTTTGTATTATAGAACTTCAAGAATTAGAAATAAAACATGACATCAAGTGAACATTTTCATAATAAACAGAAGAATTATTATAATTTAATGGCTGCATGAGACATTATAGGTCATTCAGTGTTTCAATTTGAACAATAAAGATTAGTTATTATTAGTTAGACACACCCGGGTTAGTGACATCATGAACCCTAGAATTTACATAAACCCCGCCCCCAAGAACATGATTTGTAGATTATCAAGACAGAATATGCTAATCAATGACTAGAAGATAATGACACATAAATTAGATTACGTAAAAGGACACAAGCTCTTGAAGCTCCGCCCCCTGTGCTGGGAGCAGCAGCTCATTTGCATTTAAAGGGACAGACACAAAAACGGTGCGTTTTTGCTCACTCTCAAAAAGTGACAATTTTAATATGCTATATAAAAATATCTGTGTGGTATTTTGAGCTAAAACTTCACATACACACTCTGGGGACATCAGAGACTTATTTTACATCTTGTGAAAAGGGCATTATACCACCCCTTTAAAGTCTTACAATTCTGACATTAACAAAGATCATTTGTTTTTGTTGTCTTTCATCTCAACACACTTTCATGAAAAAAAGGTGAAAACTTTACATTGCTGAACACGTTTAAAGTAGCCATGAGATCAGAATTTACCCTATTTACTTTGTTAGCGCACATTACAAGTCTTGTGGTGAACAATTAATCTGTGCAAGTTAATACACAGAAAAAAATAAGTTTGTCGTGGTAATCTTCGTTCCTTCTCTGAAGACGTCAGTTTGACGGTTTTGGTTTTAATATCCTAAACCACTTCCCTTCAACCGTCAGTCTTTAATGAGCGAGGGATGGAGAGGAGGTGTGCTAAAGTAAAACCCCGCCCTCTATTCAATATTACGTTTCACTTGGAAATATGTCACAACACTAAAGTACACTCGGTTGCAACTTCTGGTTCACAGGGACTTTAATAATGCCATCCAGTGTCTGAGATGGACAGGGATTGGTGAAGTCCTCACAGTACTGACCTGTGTTGAACATCATGAGATCTTCGGTCGGGACTCCACCTAAAATCCCTCCGTACACATAGATATTCTCTCCCAGAGCTGCTGCGCTGTGTCTCAGTGTCCGCAGGGACACGCCTGCAGTGAGAAGCTTCTCCCACGTCAACGTCACTGAGAATGACCAGACAAAACCTCAACAAAAGCTATTCATTTTCATCTATGGTAGTCATATGCATTGACACTCACAGTAGTATGCGCACAATAAATGGTCTAGTGTCTTACCGATGTCAAAGCAATAGACGCCTGGGAGACACTCTTTAGCGTCAGGATGTGAGGAGCCTCCAAACAAATAGAGTTTTCCTTTAACAACACTATGGGAAAATGGGAAAGCATGTTTTGATAATGTCACTTTTGATTTATCATCAAAATGAAGTGTGTGTATATATATAAATATATATGCACCTCTTGATGGAAGTAGCATCACAACATTTATTTACATCAAGAGGCGCATATATATTTGGTCAAGATCTTGTATTGTCAATACTAGAGTCCAGCACTGTGTAAAGTCTCCTCCAGCACATCCCAAAGACTCTCAATGAATTTAAGATCTGGACTCAGAGGAGACGATTCATGTGTGAAAATGATTCTTCATGATCCTCACAATCATTCTTTCACAGTTTGAGCCTGATGAATCTTGACATTGTCATCCTGGAATATGGCCATGATGTGTCTTCATACATGGTTGTTTAAAGGGTAACTCTCGCCAAAATCGAACCTAGGCTATTTTTGTTAATCTACCCGAGTCAAACATTCGTGTAAAAGCATAATTAGGATGGAAACGCCACTTTCAAGATTGACCGTATTTTCGTTTTAGGTCAAAATGCCTTTTGAATGGGAGTGCTTGGGGCATTTCTATGATAGCATCAAAATCGCTATTTTTATAACACTAAGAAGGCTCGACACAACATGAAACTTTGCTCGAAGTATCACCAGGGGCTCTACACATGAACTCCAGCATTGACAACATTGTTTGTGTACAAAGAGTTTACTAAAAAGAAAGGTTTTGTACGACTCACTTTATCATTTAGTGTTTCCGGTGGCTGGAATTTTGTCAGTCAAAAATAGTCGATCTCCGAAATGCAACGTAACATGAGGAGAGTAAAGATAGAAAGCTCCTAAAGCTTGTTTCCATATAAATTTACAGATATTTTTGTATCTAAGTTATCATGCTTTTCATTGGAATTACAAGTTCATGACATTTCCTCATATGGAGTCAGTTCATTACGTTGCATTCGGAGATCGACTACTTTTGACTGACAAAATTCCAGCCATCGGAAACACTAACTGATAAAGTGAGTCGTACAAAACCGACTTTTTATAAAACTTTGTAGTCAATGCTGGAGTTCATGTGTAGAGCCCCTGGTGATACTTCGAGCAAAGTTTCATGTTGTGTCGAGCCTTCTTAGTGTTTTAAAAATAGCAATTTTGATGCTATCATAGAAATGCCCCATGCACTCCCATTCAAAAGCCATTTTGACCTAAAACGAAAATACGGTCAATCTTAAAAGTGGCGTTTCCATTCTAATAATGCTTTTACACGAAAGTTTGACTCGGGTAGATTAACAAAAAGAGCCTAGGTTCAATTTTGGCGAGAGTTACCCTTTAAGAAATGCAAAGCTACACACTCATCAATTAGGGTTAGAAGAACTGCTGCCGAACATACAGTATAATTACTGCGTCTCAGTTCACTCACTCGTTTCCATTCACTCCTTCAAGTGAACTATATTAGTGAAGTAATGTAGGAAATAGTGAATGAGGGTTTGGGGAAGATTTCAAACATAGCCACAGTTTTTTAAGTCACGTGTCTCCACCTACTGGTGTAACGATGCAAATAATACAGTCGTTATTTGAAGCACCAAGTTACTTTCAAAAGGTGATTTGCTCTATTTGGATCGCTACTGTGCATCAGTGTTTATATCTAAACTATAAACTTTTATCCCAGTAATTCTGTGACAATATGAATATTTGTAACACAGAAATAATGATACTCTATGGTTGAAAACACTGAATATACATGACAATAACTCTCTCTGGCTCAGCGGCAGCTCCAACTCAAATCTGAATGTTCACTGTTATTGAACTTGTCAAAGGTTTAATAGAGACAGGAGAACCGCTGTCATTTAGGAATAAGATCGTGTGAGTGTTTAATTCGAGATCACAAATTAATTGTGCAGCTCTAGTTATAATATTTCACAATATTACTGTTTTACTGTATTTTTGATCCAGTAAATGCAGCTGTGGTGAGCAGAAGAGACATCTTTCAAAACCATCTAAAAAAAACTATAGTGTTTATATCATTACCATAGAGTGTGTCCTTCTCTAACTGTGGGAACATCACCTTTCTGGGGCATCAGCTCCCACGTTACTCCACTAGATGAAACTAAAACAGAAGAGAAAGTTAAAAGAATGAAAACTGTCATTAACAAAACCATTCATGCTTTAATAGCAAAATATTTCCCCAAAAGTAGGCTACCTGTAATCATGTAAAAGTCATTAAGATATATTGGAGGATCATCCTAAGGACAGAAAAATAGTTATTATTGTTGCAAACACATCAATTCTTTAATGAACACTGAAATAAGTGCAGTTTTCAGCAGTTTATTAGATTCACACACCTCTGTGATCGCGCTCGATGCTCCTCCAAACAAGAAAGCAATATTTCCTGCTACAGTCATCGCATGGCCATATCTGTAAACAAGTGTAATGCTTATGGTGTGAGTCTTACAATCTTCATTCAGTCTGTAGAGGCATCACAAATGACAGAGAAACATGTAAGCAGAACTTACTTACCGTGGGCTTGGCGGGACCCCTGCAATTTCTTTGTCAACCCAATGTCCACTTGCTAAAGCCATTTTAGCATTGGTTAAGTTATTTTCTGACACCTAATTGTGAAAATCAACAGGGAATGTATCATGTGCAAAATGTTTTACTGTCCCATTGGGAAACATTCACACACAGGCAAACTCTCTCTAGCAGCCGGTAAGATGAGGATACCGGTTGCTTAGTGACACAGATAAACAAACTTTACCAGATAACTGATCTGGTGCCACAGACGCCCGAGGGACCCATTTAACATAATTGAGGCAAACCATGAACATAATTAAGCCTTAAGACTGAATTGCTTCAGTCAAAAGTATTAATATATATATATATATTAACTTAAATAGTCTGTATTGTAGAGATAAAACAAAATACTACAAAATCACTCATGCAAGCTTATGGTCTTTATCACATTTTTAAATACAAAATAACTTAAATATTTTTATTTATAAAATAATATTTTTTATAGTTTTTGTGTTTTATAATACAAAATATTATTGTTTTTTATGCAATATTCAGCTTAGGTTTCTTTATTTTGCTTCCTGTTTTTTTTATTATTTAATGTACTATTACAGATGGACGGACAGACAGAGAGATAGATGGACAGTTGATAGATAGACAGACAAACAGACAGTCGGACAGACAGGGAGATGGATAGATAGATAGATAAGTGTAGATGTATAGATAGATAGATAGATAGACAGACAGACAGACAGACAGACAGACAGACAGACACAGACAGATAGATAGATAGATAGATAGATAGATAGATAGATAGATAGATAGATAGATAGATAGATAGATAGATAGATGAGGCCATAGTAATCAGTAATGATAGTGAAGTGTCATCCTCCACTGTGAGCCTTGGTAACATCCTCTGATAAGGTAATAAAGTGTGACGCAGCTCTGTCACTCGCCCAGTGAGAAACTGGTCCATCATCCTGAGTCCAGATCAGCTGAGAGCAGCATCCGCCACTGCACAGGAACCCAGAGCATCACGTGATGCTGATCCAGGAACAGCTGCGCATGCGCTGTTTCACTCTCACCGCGAGGCGTCGCTGTTCTGCGCACTGCAGTCACGGCACACCAAGACAGTGAGACAGCAGCATTTTTTCGGTACAGTCTGGTTTCTGCTGGAAGTAAATAACTGAATAGAAAGACTAAACTCATATTTTGGACGGCTGAACCCGCTGTTAAAGCTGGAAGGAGGTGGTGGACCACCGATATGCACTCAGCAGGATGGAGTCTATGTTACTCACACGGGATGTGATGACATAATGATGAAGAAGATGATGATGGAGAAAGGGGAGATAGACCAGAATCACACCGGCCCACAAGTTGTGCTGGTCAAGAGGATCATAATGAAGCATGATAGTCCGGTAAGAATAACATGCAATCATACAATAAACATTAACATCCGTTTATCCGTAACGTTACATACGTGCGCGCGCACGGAGCGATAATAGCTGATCGGCTAGCTGACAAATCACAACACTTTAAATTTTTTTAAAGAATCGAATCGTCGTTTTATCGTTTTGTGTATCGCTAAATATCGTCTAGGGTCTTTACATCATTTCTTTTAGTGTATCAAAACGTGTCATGGGTGATATCGATCGTTTTCATGAAGGTGAAGAGAGATGCTAACAGATTAGCCAATTGAAGCGCTGTGTTCGGCTATTACGTAACACGCGAACGCGCGCACAACACCTATTTATCTGACGCACGCGCGCAATCTGTTGTCATGGGAACGCCGAAATCTTCATTCATTTATTCATTAGTCTGTGATGTAATTTGCTCATCCTGTTGATCTCGAGTCCTTCAATAAGATTGTTTGTTACCTTGCATTCCCAATAAGATGAATGAGGTTCATTTTAAGATCTTACATAAAATGTATCCTGTAAATGATACTGTGGCAAAATATATGGATGTTGACGGTTCTTGCTCATTTTGTGGGAATAAGGATGAAACACTGATTCATTTATTTTTTCAATGTGATTTTTTCATATAGGCAAACACCTTGATTCTCCCAGATCCTTTCACTTAAAAAATTATAATCTGTTAGTATAAAGGTACAACTAATACTCCAATGACTTTCATTAAGTTAATTCTCTAACTCGCAGCCTACTTTTTCACATTTCTTAAATCTCTTAGGTTGATTAAAAACAAGAAAAGTGACAGATTCTTGAAATATTCTGAATTTTTTTTTGGTAATACCACTGATGCATAATTGTCCCCTCTGTATGTGTTTATAATTTTATATTTTTTTGTTAAACTTTACATGAAGATTCGATGTAATTACATTTCTACAATTAGGAGGTCGGACCTGTTCTGTCTTTTCTTTCTGTTTATGGTTTGATGCATTAATAAAAAAGTCAGTGTTCAGAGGCGCGTCCAGCCTGAAAAAATAAGTCCTTCAATAAGACATTTAGTATATTCATTAACTAATAAGACAAATATTTGTTTGCTAGTTTGCTAATTTGTTAAATGCTTAATGGCAAAAAGCACCCCAATTTACTTGAAAAAAAACCCCGTATATATATATATATATATGAAGAGTTTAGATGTAAAAGCTCAGTAATTTCACTTAAATGACAATTAATAGGTCATTTTCATTGCCATTTAAGTCAAATTACTGAACTTAAATATACAAGCTTGATAAAAATGAAGAAATGGCACTTACAGGCTTTTGCATCTGAACTCTTCATATATATATATATATTTATATACACACACAAATGTGTGTGTGTGTATACCCACATAACATCTGTGTGTTTCCTTCTTTATGTACAAATGGGATTAAATTGCATTATTAACTCACTAAGAGTTCTCCATAAGAGTAAGACGATATGGCAAGTGCATATTAAGCAATTCTTCAAGACTGTGAACTTCTGTCAGAAGTGGCTTGAGAGTTTGGCACAGCTGAATTTCTTTTCCCTTTTGTTCAGTGAAGATTTTTGTGTGTCCCAGAGGAATAGCAATGAGATCAGTCCCATTGATAGCTTAGGAGTTTGGAAATGTGCCACACTGAAGATTATAATCAGCATTATTAATAATGAGCTGTTTATATTTGTGATGTTCCAGGTCCAGCAGGGCATCGGGAAGCCGAGTGTGTATCATGCTGTTGTGGTCATCTTTCTGGAGTTTTTCGCCTGGGGTCTCCTGACGACGCCAATGCTCACTGTGAGTTATTATAATTCTCATTTATATTTGAAGCTCATGTTTATCAGGATAAATGCTTCAATTATAGGTGCACTAAGTTGTTTTGCCAAAATTCACACCAGTAGGTGTCAGTATAAAGTAGAGCTGCACAATTAAAGGGCTGGTATAATGCCCTTTTCACAAGATATAAAATAAATCTCTGATGTCCCCAGAGTGTGTATGTGAAGTTTTAGCTCAAAATACCCCACAGATATTTTTATATAGCATGTTAAAATTGTCACTTTTTGAGAGTGAGCAAAAACGCACCGTTTTTGTGTCTGTTCCTTTAAATGCAAATGAGCTGCTGCTCCCGGCACAGGGGGTGGAGCTTCAACAGCTTGCACTCACACAGACACACTGAACATTTCAAAAACTTTTAGCCTTTTATGTTCAAACCGGAGTCAGACAATGATGGAGAGACTCAAGAAGAAGTGACAACATGTAGAAGCAACAGGACATTTCTGAATGGTTAGTTGATGAATTATGCAGCTGATGTGGAGTTAACTATCTTCTAGTCATTGATTAGCATATTCTGTCTTGATAATCTATAAATCCTGTTCCGGGGGCGGGGTTTATGTAAATTCTAAGGTTGGTGATGTCACTAACCCGGGAGGAATGTGGTGTAGTCTCTACCAGCCGTTTGTTGTAGTCCTTAAAAAGCGATTTCTTTAAAAGCAAATATCTCCCTTTGCTTTGAACTTTGAGCGTTGTAACTTTGCAGATGTTGTTTATGCTCAAACAGCAACATTACACACTAACTAAAGTTAGAAAAGTGAAATCATAATCAACCACCCCTTTAATCGTTTAAAAGATCACAAACCTGATTCAAACACCCACGTGATCTTATTCGTAAATGACAACGATTCGCCTGTGTCTTATTAAACCTTGGACAAAATCACACCGGAGCATTCAAATCTGTGAGAGAGATTATCATGTTTAGGTATCAAACTATTTAATAATCAATTAAAAAGGAGGTTTTTTTACCTGTGTGATATTACGCTGTAGCCACATTGGACCAGTGGTTTGGAAAATGGATGAATGGATGATTCAGCCGCAGCGCATCTTCTGGTGATACGCGGGAATACATTTGGCACAACTCTCACAGTGCATTTTGGGTATTCTCTATCCGTTGAGTGTACATCAGTTGCATACTATGCATTGTGGGACTGAATGAGTGAACTTGATATTGATAACATCACTATGGTTTTGGACACTACTACATATGGCTGTCCCCTCAAATAGTGCCCGATTGCACCTGAAACAGCCTGAACGAGTCATTGAATCATTCATTCAAGAGATTTGTTCAAAAACACTGATTCATCCGACAGTGAAACAAGTGAAGTGTATTTATGAGCAGGGGTGGGTGAAAAAATCGATTCTTCGATGCATCGCGATGCGGACATGGACGATTCTGAATCGATTCACAAATGTAAAAAAATCGATTTTCTAAAAAAAAAAATATATATTTTTTTTTTCTAATAACGTAATATTGACGGAACGCAAAAGGCGGAACTATAAGCGGACGTGCAGTGCGCGGACAGTCTGTGGCATGCACATAACAGAGACGCGCCAGAGAATGTCTAATAGGAAGACGGGCTCTGGTCGCGCACATACATAACAGACTCATGATGGCTGAGCGCCAAATTCGAACGGCACACTCTTCGTTAAAAGCTAACGTATGTAAAATTGGCAATTTCATTGTTACCTATTTAGTATTTTTGTATGAGAGCTGCTTTCAGTATTGTTTAGTTTTCACATCAGTACACTGTGTAAACCGATCTGTTATGCGTACGTTATACTGCAATATGTGCAATTTCAGTCACAAAAAGTTACATTTTGACTGTGCTCTCTGCAGATGTTCATTCACTTTTTTTGTAAGCTGTTTTTGATTGTAGTATACAGCAAACATTTCAAGTCATAACTCTTTATTATTTAGTTGTGTATAAGAGTGGCTTTGTATGTTACTAATTGAAGCTACAGTAAGTTGTTCAAAAATGTTCATTTTGTCTTCTTAATGATTAAATTGGATTAAATTGGACAATTTTCTTCTAGAAAGACAAGAAAGACAAGGTGTTCAGGTGGAGAAAAAACTTTTTCTTTACCTTGACATGTTTCGACTGCAACCTGCAGTCTTCCTCCACCTGAACACCTTGTCTTTCTAGAAGAAAATTGTCCAATTTCTACAGTATGTTGGTTCTGATCTACTTCCTAAAGGAAATAAGCCTTTCATTTATTTGTTATTGTTTAGTTCAACTTGGTGAGTCACAACACAATGTGATGTATTCATTTCTGTGTTTTACAGAACATAAGCTACATACAAATAATTCTGAAGTTATAACTACACGACACAGAAAGTGCTTTGAGTTGTTGTTAATAAAAGAGTAATTCAGCAGCTGACTTTTTTTAATACTGCAATCACTTTGTAGTGTATTTTCGTTTACTGTTGTGAAATGGAAAATCAATAATCGCTAATCGAGAATCGTTAATAATCGAAAACCGACTGTAATCGAATCGGGACTTCAATAATCGTAATCGAATCGAATCGGGAAATCAGACAGATTAACCACCCCTATTTATGAGTGAGTTATTGAATCATTTATTCAAACCAATTTCTCCCAGATAATTAGAAAGAGATAGACAGATAAGTAATTTCCATTAATTTCCAGATAATTAGAAAGAAACAACCATGAAGCACTCTCAAAAAATAAAGAAAATTAAAGAGAATAAATCCAATGATGAAAGTTTGCCAAAGCTAAACATTTTTTTGACGAAAAGTCAAAATGAATCGTCTGATGAAGCGGAGGACCTGCATCCGCATCATCACTGCCTGAACACAGATATAGGGCTGGGAATCAAATTCCAATCCTGGAATTGGATACTTAAGGTCAGGAATCGGATACTTGTTATTCAAATTTCTATTCCGCTTATCCATTCCTGTGTGCATTGTGCAATTAATGTGATTTTCAACTATTCAAATGCAAAAAGATGCACTCGCCTCTAATATAATGCATTCATTATAATGCATTCATTCACAGAACCCTTATGGAGCTGAAATCATTCCCATCTCTAGTCTCTGGTTTGTTGGGAAGGCAAACGAGAGTCAGGAAAACAGACACATGAAACGACTTGGTGCACCTTTCATTTTGAGAAATGAATTGAATGATTTATGTTTTATCTGGGTATTGAAATGATTATCACAGATTCTTCATATATGTGCATTTTTCATCTCTAGGTTTTACACGAAACATTCCCCAAACACACCTTTTTAATAAACGGCCTCATTCAGGGAGTGAAGGTAAGTGTTGTAATATATTTCACTCCTAAGTTCCTCTGTTGTTGTTCCTGTCGAGATCATTTTTTTCTCATTTGGTTCATCAGGGTCTGCTGTCGTTTATGAGCGCGCCGCTGATTGGTGCTCTATCAGACGTGTGGGGCAGGCGATCGTTTCTATTGGTTACCGTGTTCTTCACGTGTGCGCCCATCCCGCTCATGAGGCTCAGTCCATGGTAAGACCCGTCCCGCCGCGACCTCGAATACGATTGGCCAGATGATCATATCAGGGAATATTTTGATTATGAAAATTAATATCATGGAATCTTCATGTCAATAAGTCATGGAAATCAATCTATCTATCTATCTATCTATCTATCTATCTATCTATCTATCTATCTATCTATCTATCTATCTATCTATCTATCTATCTATCTAGTTTATATTGCTAATAAGATTTTATAATATTTAATATTTATTAATTAATTAATGAGACAAATATTTGTTTGCTAGTTTGCTAATTTTTTGGGCAAAAAGCACCCCAATTTACCCAATTATCCTTTTTGAATAATTTACCTTAAAAATAAAAGTATGAAGTCAATTTTATTAGTATAAATTTAATTTATAGTTACAAAATTGTAAAACTGTATAAAACTTCTCTGGTAAAAAATATACAGTATAAGGCTATTTAAATATATATATTTTTTATATTTCAATTTTAATATATTTTTTTAAAATGTAATAAAAATAGATAATATTAATATTTATAATTGTATTACATTTAATATAAAACTTTTTTTTTTTTTGTTATACGCAGCTTTGTTTGTCCAACCAGTGGTGGTGCGGATGGCACATTAATGACACTTCAGCTTTGAAACGTTTTATCCAATAATTCCAAACAACTGGAAAATCTATGGAAATTCATTGTAAAAAGTTTGCGGAGCCCTGGTCTTAAAACAACACCTTTTAAATATTCCCTCTCCATTTAAATAAATCATTTCTTGTTGTTTTCAGGTGGTACTTTGCCATGATATCGGTGTCCGGTGCTTTTTCCGTCACTTTCTCCGTAATCTTCGCGTACATCGCAGACGTTACGGATGTGCACGAGAGGAGTACGGCATATGGACTTGTAAGCGGCTCACTTATTGAATACTAGATGCATTCAGGAAATATGAGTGATACGACTGGCCAAATCAGTGAAGCTAATTTAGGATATTTCTATTCCCAAACTTCTACATGTCCTGGATTCAGTGTCCTTGACCCAGCTGTATGGACGGAGTTACTTACATGCCTGTTTAATGGTTCCAGGTTTCTGCGACGTTTGCAGCGAGTCTGGTCACCAGCCCGGCCATCGGTGCGTACCTCTCGGCCAGTTACGGTGATAATATGGTGGTGCTGTTGGCGACCCTCATCGCTCTGGCCGACATCTGCTTCATTCTGCTGGCCGTCCCAGAGTCGCTGCCCGACAAGATGAGGCTCAACACCTGGGGAGCGCCAATCACCTGGGAACAGGCCGACCCGATTGCTGTAAGGATTTACAGGATATGTTCATAAAATTGTCAAATATTATTTCTTTCTTTGGAATTGATTGCATCTCAGATTGGCACCCATGTTAAAGCTTTTTGGTAAAACTTAAGAATAAGGTTTCAAGTGCATTAGATAACAGGAACTAACAATGAAAAATACTTCTAAAGCATGTAATAATCTTAAAGGGACAGTTCACCCCAAAATTCTGTCATCATTTATTCACCCTCAAGTTGTTCCAAACTTGTATGAGTTTCTTTCTTCTGTTGAACACAAAGGAAGATGTTTTGAAGAATGTTGGTAACTAGACAGTTGATGGCACCCATTTTTTTTCCTATTATGGAAGTCAATGGCCACAGTCAAGCTTGATTACAAACACTCTTTAAAATATCTTCTTTTGTGTTCAACAGAAGAAAGAAACTCATACAGGTTTGGAATTTTCATTTTTGGGTAAATTATCATTTTAACATTTACCAATACATTATTAATATCTGTATCTGTATCTGTTAATTATATTTCACGGACTCGAGCTAACATGATGAATAGTTATATTTCTATGAACTAATTTAATAAATACTGTAATAAATATAGTTAATGCATTACTATAAGGACCTTATTGTAAAGTCTTAACTTAAATCCTGATATACAACACATAGCAGACTTGTTTTTAACGAGATACTGGATGATTTTTTGATGATGTTTGTGTTTTTCAGTCTTTGCGGAAAGTTGGACAGGACACAACCGTTCTTCTCATTTGTATAACGGTATTTCTGTCCTATCTGCCCGAGGCGGGTCAATACTCCAGCTTTTTCCTCTACTTGCGTCAGGTAAGGATTCTTGGGTTTATAATGAACACATGTGACGAATCTATATTTAATGTTCCCATATTAAACCAGCTGTCTGCTTCCATTAAACTTTAATTAGCAGCTCATCCTCCAGGGTGGTTTATGCAACAACTGAGTGCGTGTTTTCACTGTCTGCTATTGTTTAACACTCCCATGATTCATTTGCTCGGAGGGTGCTGCACTTATTGCTGGAAGTGTTTTAGCGGCAACACGCTTCAAATTAAGTAAACAAGTAAAAGTAGGATCAGTAAACAAAAAACACTATCATACTGCTCATACTGTCTGTGAAATATGCAAATTTGTGCATGCACGAAGACCAAACAATTTTGCCACTATATATCACCCTTGCTGAATAAATGTATTAATTTCTTCCAAAATAAACAACAACAACTTACTGAACCCACACCCATATATGATAACTGGACTTCACTTACTTAATCAAGCATGCAATGTAACGAGGTCATGTGACAAGTATGTAGTATTTTACATACTTATCCTTAGGAAGTTCCAGGTTTATGTGGATTGTTAGTGGCATCTTGTCTGGCTGTTCAGTTCAGTTCAGTGACGGCTCATTACTGGACATAACAGAGTTAATTCGATTCAGGCCCAGTGGTGCAGACTGATAGCGATGTGGCTCTTTCTCTGTGTCTCTCAGGTCATTAACTTCTCGCCCAAAACGATCGCCGTGTTCATCGGCGTGGTGGGAATCCTCTCCATCCTGGCGCAGGTATTTAATTGAGGCAATATTCTTCGCTCTGCCTTATTACTTGTGCCGTTGAGCTGGAAAGGCATCTTGTGAAAGTGACTCTCACAAACGCTTTCTAATTGAATTGAATTCCTTTAAAACTTCAACGGTAAATATAATGAAATATAGGCAGAGCTGTAATGAGCAGATAGCACTGCACTGGTTTTTTTTTAAGTGCTGATGTTTTATTTTTAGCAACCGAGGTGAATCCTAGCAGCTTTGCTTCACTTCTTTTGTAATTCAATACAATGTAGCAATGAAAACGATGAAGTTTCAGTTCAATAATAACACAGCCCTGCATCTGGGGGAAAAAAATCTGCTGATTTGCGTAAAAAGGCCTACTCTTGGTGATGCGGGGTAGAAAAAAAACAAAAACACTTTCCATCATGTTTTTCAACCAAAATAAGAATATAGATTTTTCATATTATATGTACAGTATGCATCAGCTTTAATGCACTTATCAAAATGACAAAAGCAGTGAAGTATCAAAACTTTTGGTTTTAATGACAAGTATTCAAAATGTATCATTAAACTGTATAAATGTGTACATTTATCATTAAACAATCTGCAAAGGAGTGGAAAAATGTTCAAACACTCCATTAAATGTCAAATAACTTTACATAAGTTTATAAATAAATAAGCTTTTTTTGCACAAAATCTGTTTGGATGTAGTAAAACACCCACAGATAAAGCAGAAAACACTGGCCATAATTCTAACCTTGAAATCAGGCCATGAAATGCACATAATGTATTGTATTTTTTGTATCAGCACCCCAAAATTAGTAAGAAACAAGCATTGGATTTAATTCAGCAAATATGATGTAGGGCGGTGTAATTATTCATTCTCTTGTGTTTCCCGACAGACACTTTTTCTTACTTTATTAATGAGGACCATCGGGAATAAGAACACAGTTCTTCTGGGTCTGGGTTTCCAGATTCTCCAGCTGGCCTGGTACGGTTTAGGGTCCGAGCCGTGGTGAGTTAACGTCTATCTAGATCAAGATAAATGACCTGCTTATGCAGACTGGTTTAAGAAGAGTGAGTCACGTGATGTTATTTTTTATTGTCATTTAGGATGATGTGGGCGGCCGGTGCGGTGGCAGCCATGTCCAGCATAACGTTCCCTGCAGTGAGCGCTTTAGTGTCACGCAGTGCAGATCCGGATAAACAGGGTAAAGTCTTATGTGCAAACTTTCACATTTTTAAACCTTCTGAGGAAAAACAAACACTTTTTCTTTAAAGGGGACCTTTTGTGGCCTTTTTCAAAGTCTTGATTTAGTTTTTGTGGCTCTTGATTTAGTTTTTGTGGCTCTACTAGAATATTTTTTCTTGCTTGAATGTTCAAAAACATTTTTTTTCCCATATTCTCCATTGTTGCAGCTCCTCTATTCCCAGTCTGTCAGTAACGCTCTGTTTAGTTCCTGTCTCTATGAAGCCCCTCCTTCTGAAAAGCACACTGTGCTCTGATTGGTCAGCTGGATCAGTGTGTTGTGATTGGTCAAGCACTTTGAGTGTGTTTGGGAAATGTCCCGCCCCTTACCATAACCACCATTTTCAACACACTACTAACTAACTCAACCAGCCCCCGCCCCTTTATTCGCCGTATGAATTATTTAAATGATGAATATTGTGACGTGTTCGTTCCTACAAGACTACAATGGAGGCGTTTCAGGGAGTTCAGAAACACTGACACTGATATACAGAATAACTTTGTGCTTTGGAACTTGCAGACCTTTTTCACGCTGAAACTGCAGCATTACACACTAAAGAGAGTTGAAAAAGCGCAATAGGACCCCCATTAAATAACTAATGAATTGAAACATGCATTAAGAATGTATATAGAGTCACATTTTCATTTCTTGTTGGGTTTTGACAATCTCAGCCATCAAGAGCTTATACTGTGAATTAGGGGTGGGAGATATTGACAAAAATGAATATCTCGATATTTTTTTCCCATATCTCGATATCGATATTCAGACGATATTTTTGCCATCCTTCAAAGAAATGTGTGCAAACTGGCAAAGAAGGTCCAGTTGGTCTTTTGACTTGCTGCATTTGACTTACTATTGTAGGCTATAGAAAAAAATCTGAGTTAGCCCCTACTTTGTGCACTTACAAAAAAATACAAAAAAAAAAAAAAACGGAACTAGGCACCTCTTGCAACAGTGATTATTAAATCAAACAACAATATTGTTGATGATAAATTCAAAGTAAAAAATGTTCTTTTCAAAACGCTATACATCCCTCAATTTTTTTCCCCAAAACGCTAAATCCATCTTTTTTTTTTTTTTTTCAAAAATTGATGGTTTGTCCTTTTAAAAAAGTCTTTTGTCTTTTATTTTTCGTGTTTGCATTTATGAGGAAAAAACAATATTACGTGACAGTTCTCCATTATGGACGCGAGCGCTCTGAAAGCGCACTATAAAAGACTTTCAAACTTTCACAGAGACCTCAAAACAGAAAGCACAAAGCCTTTCTTTAAAACGAATTTCGTTTTGTATTAATTGCATCTTAGTTTTAATATTTTTTTCATTACCAATTTCTGGATTTAATACATAAAAATAAAAATAAAACTATGTAGCCTAATAAATGTGCATTTCTCCGGTGCGTTCACTAGCCTACTGCAAAGATCGCGAATCAATAGAATAGCCTATCATAAACTTCATCTTTGCAGCCGACACAGAAATTAATAAACAATTAAAATGTCTTATTGCAATATTTTACATAATCATTACTTTTGCTGGTTCTTTGAGGCAGCTTTTTAGGTTTATGGCGTTTTGGAAAAGAGCTCTTCACGTGGCTACAAACACCGTTTCACCAAGGCACAGCAGCCCTTCAGCACATAAGAACAAAAAGAGAAAAAGCACGGACTTACTAATTACGAAACTTTGATGTGGTTGAACAGGTGAAAAAGTCACAAATTGCAACTCAAACCTTCTCAGTACGAGACGAGTTATGAAGGAAGAGAACAGCATTACAGTTTTCAGCGCGTCCTCCTCTGATTGCTGTGTTGTGACTGAAAAAGTGCGTGCAGGAGCACATGCGCAAAACGTAGGTTTGTAAAATGTCCTTTTGTAAATTGACATATTATAAAATAAAAATAATTCTTATATCATTTTACAAAACGGTTTTGCGCATGTGCTTCTGCGCGCACTATTTCGTGCGTTTTTGACGACACGGGACCATGGGCTGGGCCACTCGTTGCTTCCGGGAATAGTACTGCCCTACAGTGTTAAAAATCGCTACATATAATTGTTTAGAATGTTATAGTGTGCGTTATTTGTTTTCTCTTTAACTTCGTTCAGCTCTTTTCATGTTTGGGGGGTCGGATTGTACAAATTATGAAATATTCGATATCCCAATTTTGCATATCGTCCAGACAACAATTTGGATATTATCGTCTAAACGATATATCGCCCACCTCTACTGTGAATATAAGCTGTGTGTTTTATTACCTTAGGTCTGGTTCAGGGCATGATAACAGGAATTCGGGGTCTCTGCAACGGACTGGGTCCTGCGCTGTATGGCTTCGTTTTCTTCCTCTTTAACGTCGAGCTGAGTGGGATCACCACCATCCAACCCGACTACGCCATCCCCGTACAGGCCCCACCCACACAGGTACACGCTCCGCCCAACCACCTTCACACTCGGTCTGTCTGTTTTACAGGAAGAGTTTGCAATTGATTCATTTGCATCGTCACTCAAAAGCACTCATGGCATTTTAAATGCTTAAAATGTTTCTTTTTTAATGTAAGTATTGAATCTATTTGGGTACAGTCACTTTGTTTTAAATGATTTTATATATATATATATATATATATATATATATATATATATATATATATATATATATATATATATATGTGTGTGACCCTGGATAGCAAAACCAGTCACATGTCGCACGGGTATATTTGTGGCAATAGCCAACAATACATTGTATGGGTCAAAATTATCGATTTTTCTTTTATGCCAAAAATCATTAGGATATTAAGTAAAGATCATGTTCCATGAAGACATTTTGTAAATTTCCTACCGTAAATATATAAAACATTTATTTTGGTGAGTGAATGCAGCACAATCGCGGACATAAATGAACAACTTTAAAGGCAATTTTCTCAATGTTTAGATTTTTTTTGCACCCTCAGATTCCAGATTTTCAAATAGTTGTATCTCGGCCAAATATTGTCGTATTATAATGTAGTGGATTTCATCTAGCGTCTGCAAATCGACACTTAATAAATAAAATCTGTTGCGTCTACTGATCGACACCGAGCATCTACAAATCGACACTTAATAACCTTTATACTCTAGCTCTTTGCATCTTCCGTCGACAACTGGCCGAGTCTCTTACCCTAACTTGCTTGCTTCCCTAAACTGACCTGCTGCGCAGCAGAAATTAACAGACAGACTTTCAGTAAATGTCCTCTAAATGCCTTTATTAACGGCCGGGAGAGTGTTCGAGCAGTTCTCAGAGAAACTCTCCCAAGAAGAATCAAGGCCGGAGGATCTCAGACAAATTCCATTGAGAAATCCCACAGTACACAAGAATACAACAGTTTTTATAGTATAGAGGTATGGCATAAATGTCAGGCTGCATTACATAATTTCCCCACTATTTGATTGGTTCTTCATATGCAAACCCCTCTGTTATTAGGTAAAGCAAACTTTGTTTTAATGATGACTTCATAATCACAAGATTCTAACACTGTCTAGTTTCATTCAGATGATGTATAAATCTCAATTCCAAAAAAATGGCCCATATGACTGGTTTTGTGGTCCAGGGTCACATATATACCCTCTCCAAAAAATTTGAATATCATGGAAAAGTTTATTTATTTCCATAATTCCATTCAAAACGTTAAACTTCCATAGATTATAGATTCAGGGCCCACAACTTAAACGATTTCAAGTATTTAGTTGTTTATTTGTACATAATTTGGGCTTCCAGCTCATAAAACCCATGAAAACAGGATTTCAAAAAATTAGAATATTACAAGAAATCACACAGTAATTACACAGTGATACCATGGTCATTGAACCAGGTTTTGGTTATTTTGGCAGTGTGGGCAGGTGCAAATCCTGCTGGAAAATAAAGGAAGCATGAAGTGCTCTGAAAATGTCCTGGTAGACGGCTGCGTTGAGTGGATCAACACCAGCCGATGACATGGCTCCCCAAACCAACACAGACTGTGGAAACTTCACACTGGACTTCAAGCATCTTGGATTGTGTGCCTCTCCATTCTTCCTCCAGACTCTGGGACCTTGGTTTCCAAATGAGATGCAAAATTTGCTCTCATCAGAAAAGAGGACTTTGGTCCACTGTGCTTTATTAAATCCAGAGTCAACGCAGCCGTCTACCAGGACATATTCAGAGCACTTCATGCTTCCTTCATTTTCCAGCAGGATTTGCACCTGCCCACAGTTCATACTTCCATAGTTCACTTGATCTATCAGCTAATCACTCATTAGCTGATAGATCATAGATCATTGATGGCATCATCTCCCATATTACCTCCTCTAATGTTGATTTCTTTTTGTATTTTTTGCATAGAAGACATTAATCCCCGGTCCTCCGTTCCTCCTGGGCGCCTGCACGGTAGTGGTGGCGTTTATAGTCGCTCTCTTCATACCGGACAACCCGTCGCCACCAGCGACTCCCTGCCAGACCAGTAAGAGCAGCGCGAGTCTGGCCGGAGCCCACACCAACACGCCGCTGCCGGGGAGCGACGAGGACTTCGAACCGCTGCTGGAGGACAGCACTGTGTGACTGTAACTCTCAACCCAAATCACGTTTGGGAAAAAGAAAAAAGAAAAAACAACCCTCCACATGTCCAGCGACTAACGTTTGGGAGCGAGCTGTATTTATTTAGTGTGTTTTATCTGATTTTTGTTGTTTTGATGAAACGGAGGCTCGGAGGCTTTTTTATTGACCGTTTTTACAGTGTTTAACATTCAGTGTACAAATGAATCAACACTAAGGGCTCGATCAGTAGGATTGGATGCGCTGTGGTGGAGTTTGGTCGTTGGGTTTGTTGGATTCTTCTGGAGTTTGAATGCAAAGCTCTTTATGTACAGTATATAGATATTTGGGCAAAGTGCAGCAAAGGTTATTGTTTATGGAGCTTGTGGTGACTTGAAGCTTATCGTTACTCTCGTAAGATTGAAGAAAATCTGGATGAATTTCATGAAAACAGGGTCATTGCGACTAGTGGTGGGCGATATGATCAAAATCCTATTTCATGATAACAATATCACACTATAGTTATTTTATTTAATTTTTGTTATTAAAAATAAGAACAAAGCAGCAAATTACAAACAATAGGACAAATACAATATAAACTAAAACATTTTTTTCAGGTATAATAGGTTTATTGAACAGAAATTGGACAATCAAATGAAAAAATAAAATACTTCATAGTCTTCACTGTATGAATTAAATATAAATGTATTATTATTAAAGCGACAAAAGTTAAGATATTTTCTCTTTTGTTTGATTAACATTAAGGATACAAAGATTAGCAGGTTTATTAGGCTGCTGTCTCTTTAAGACCAAACGCATGGATCCATTACACTGATACACATCTACACCCAACCGTTTACTTTCACTTGAGACATAACTGGCTGTTTACACGAATACTTTTGACATAACTGTGTGTGTATTTGACCATTCAAGTGCAGTAAGACGTGAAAGAGAGCTGAATTCACGATCATATGCTGAGAGACGCAGTTTTCCGTGCGCTCAAGCACCGCATTGAGTCCTTTTCACAGATTATTGCGCTTTATATCATGTTTAAACATCAAGCACGTCCCGAATTCGCGATCGCCTCTGAGAGAGGCAGCTTTCTGTGCGCGCACTTTAACAGTAAGCCAGTTATTTTTCATACTTATTGCTCTTATAAACCCTTTTTAACATCAAGCTCGTCATGTGCTTATTCATGCGTTTCATCTTTCTAAAGTGTCGCAATATATTTACATACAGTGATATACAGCAAAAATCTCTAATGATGGACATTTTAATATTGCCACGATATATCATTTTACCGCCCAAATCTAATTGCAACCTGAAAGAAAATAAAGCCTATTTTTAGACTCTTCGTGATATTATTTTCATTTCAATAAATCACATTTCCCCCTTCTAAAAATAGGCTTCATTTGCATACATTTCGTATGATTTTAACCATGACCCAAGCATGTTCTTGACAGATTTCATGAGATTCACCCTAACAGAAGTTGAGATTAATACGCTGACAGTATTTTTAAACCGTATTTGATGAAAGTTCTGCAGCGATTGCACAAACTTTCTTTATATAAGCCTTAAAGTCACATATCCTGTGGCATTTGACAAGGTTTTAATAGATTAGAGATGCATCCGGTTGCAAGTGCATGAACTGTATTTGTGGCGATGTTAACCAAACCCGAGACACTAGAGCACCAGTGGTTTGGTGTAGTTACTGATGCTAACGTAGTTCTTTAGGCCAATTAGTTATATCATACGGACACGGCTTGATTGTGAAGTTCATGAATTGTGTGCGCGTGTGTGTGTGTGTGTGTGTGTGTGAGTAAAGGTTCTATGCAGTAGTGTCGGTAATGATCAAAAATGGCATTAAATTGAGAAGTAAAAAATGTAATGTTGAGTAAAGTGGGTGTTTAAAATCACAATATTACAGTATTGCTTAAAATATTACATTGGTATAAGTGAAATTTTACCTTTCAAGAAAATAATTGGCATTGTGCATTTGTTGAGCTATTGTGCTCAACAATATTTCTATATTTCCTTTTACTAAAATGAAAGGATAATTATTAATAATCAGCCAACATCTACGTACCAGCTACCTCGTTTTTAGAGGTTTTGATGATTTTGTGGAATGAGGTGAGATTCGATCTGAATATATATTTTTTATCTGCTGTTTTTTTTTGTAAAGCCTCATTCCATTTTCAATATGGGATTTTGGATTTTTTTCCAAGGTCATTCTATCAGAATGATAGAAGAATCTCATTAGTTTGTTCATGAATTCCATATTTTCTTATACAGTGTGGAGATGCTTTATATTTCCCAAAGGGCCTCAGTCTGTTTTGTGTGAAGAACACTGTGGAGCATCGCATAGTTTGAGGTCATCAATCATTAGACTGACCTGCACTCATTTCCTGTTCCACATGCGCATCACTTCCAGTATTCTATACAAATACAGCAGTATTCTTCTTCGAACACCTCTGGTGACCTGTGAATCAAGACAGAAACCGTGAACAGAATGTGAATCTTTGCTTCTTCACCCTTAACCCTTTTCCATGTGTTTCGCATCATTTCAGCCATATTTATCATGCAGTGAAAACGATGTGAAACTTTCTTTGTAGAGCTTGAAATTGCACTGGCTTATGTTTTTTTTATATATAAAAAAAGGGTAATTGCTGCTTTTTATGTCACAATTCTGACTTTTTTTCTCTCAATTCTGCGTTTATGATTTAGAATTCTGACTTTTTTTCTTCACAGTTCCGAGTTTCACAATTCTAAAGTTAGAATTGTAAGTTATAAAGTCACAATTGCGAGATATAAATGTGCAATTCTGAGAAAAAGTCAGAAATCTAAGATAAAAAGTCACAATTATTATTTTTTTTCATTCTGTGGCGGGAATGAGCTTCCACAAGTTCCCGCGCTTTTGAGTTTTGTATGTACAATGCATTTGTGCACAGCTCGTAACAACAGTTTTAAAATGTAATATAACGACGATCATATTCATTATTTTAGGATTGTAAAGTATTGTATACGTATTGAATAGTATTACAGATTAACTTTTACCTGTTGCCACCCAGACCCGCAATATTTCTTGGAACAACGTGCAGCTCCAAATAACGCCAGCCGATTTTGGGCTCGTCTGAAAGCGCGTGTTCACTCGCGTGTTTTACTTTCCCTTTTTGAACATGTCAAGTATTTGTGTGTCTTTCAACGGGATGCACAAGGTGCCTGAAGTAACATGTTCGTTTGTAGTATCTTGAGTCTTACTGTAAATACAGAGTACATTGAGCAGCTGATGAAGATGAAATGTACAGGGACCCTTATGTATTTATTGTTATGTATTGTGGGAATATTCAAATAGGTGCAAATGAATAAAGAACACTAAGAGTCATTTCGTGATTTCAGATTCTTTCTGCATTGTTTCTCTTGACCATTAGATGGCGCTGTTGCGCTACTTGCGTTCTGGGATTTCTGAACACTTCCCTTGTTTTTGACTTGTGGATATGGTGATCATTATTACCATGAAATATCTAAAAGGACCAAGCAAGATAATGTGACTGTTTTAGTTCATTATCACAATTAGTGCCGTATAAATAACTAGTTTGCAGTCTTTAACAATACAAATATGTGCAAATGTTACTGCTACTGTGTGTACATCATGCATGGAAATACTTTCATATCTACTGTATTAATATTCCAAATGCACAATTATTCTCAGTGGATAAAAGTGTCTGCTAAATGCATAAATGTAGGCTACATTTCTCATTTTCAACCAATTAATATGCAATAAATTCCTGTCCAATAAAAGTAAATCAATGTAATGTAACAGATGCAAAGCCATCAAATGTTCTTTAGTGCTAATGAAATACTCAAGTCTCAGATTTACCGGTGTCTCCTCTGGATGGCAGTGTTGATGTATCTCGGATGCCTGACTGATGCTGAACCCTTGAGATCTCATCATAATAACCTCAGCTCAGTATCTAAACGCCTCAACTAAGTGTTTCAGGCGCAGTTCAGTTCAGTGATGCTACACAACCTTCCTCTGGTGTAAATGCTGCCGTCCACAACAGTTTAATAAAAAAATCAACAAAAACCAACACATTTCTTTTCAGTTACCTGGAAATTACCAGTTAGACTATACGATTTTGTCTTCACATTGGCAAATGATTAGGACTACCATTAATATTAAAGGGATAGTTTACCCAAAAATGAAAATTCTGTCATTAATTACTCACATTCATGTCGTTTCAAACCCGTAAGACTTTCGTTCATCTTCAGAACACAAATGAAGATTGTTTTGATGAAACCTGAGAGCTTTCTGTCCCTCCATTGACAGCTGCACAACTGACACTTTGACGCTTAAAAAGTTCATAGAAAGATCGTAAAACTTATCCATATGAATTGAGCGGTTTAGTCCAAAAATTTCTGAAGAGACTCAATCACTGTATATGTACAGATTTAATTTAGGATTTTATTCACATTTAAACATTGATCAGCGAACATGAACAGAAGCTCAACTGAACCTGGTTGACGCACAATAACAAAATCTTGCTGAAGCTCAAACGTACTGCGTAACACAAGAATGAACCTCATTGGTTCTTGAGGAAGTTCAAACGTGATGCGTAACACAAGAATGAACCTCATTGGTTCTTGCTGAAGCTCAAACGTGCTGTGTAACACGAGAATGAACCTCATTGGTTCTTGAGAAAGTTCAAACATGATGTGTAACACAAGAATGAACCTCATTGGTTCTTGCTGAAGCTCAAACGTGCTGCGTAACACGAGAATGAACCTCATTGGTTCTTGCTGAAGCTCAAACGTGCTGCGTAACACGAGAATGAACCTCATTGGTTCTTGCTGAAGCTCAAACGTGCTGCGTAACACAAGAATGAACCTCATTGGTTCTTGCTGAAGTTCAAACGTGCTGCGTAACACGAGAATGAACCTCATTGGTTCTTGCTGAAGCTCAAACGTGCTGCGTAACACGAGAATGAACCTCATTGGTTCTTGAGGAAGTTCAAACGTGCTGCGTAACACAAGAATGAACCTCATTGGTTCTTGCTGAAGTTCAAACGTGCTGCGTAACACAAGAATGAACCTCATTGGTTCTTGAGGAAGTTCAAACGTGCTGCGTAACACAAGAATGAACCTCATTGGTTCTTGCTGAAGCTCAAACGTGCTGCGTAACACGAGAATGAATCTCATTGGTTCTTGAGGAAGTTCAAACGTGCTGCGTAACAAGAATGAACCTCATTGGTTCTTGCTGAAGCTCAAACGTGCTGCGTAACACAAGAATGAACCTCATTGGTTCTTGCTGAAGCTCAAACGTGCTGCGTAACACGAGAATGAACCTCATTGGTTCTTGAGGAAGTTCAAACGTGATGCGTAACACAAGAATGAACCTCATTGGTTCTTGAGGAAGTTCAAACGTGCTGCGTAACACAAGAATGAACCTCATTGGTTCTTGCTGAAGCTCAAACGTGCTGCGTAACACGAGAATGAACCTCATTGGTTCTTGAGAAAGTTCAAACATGATGTGTAACACAAGAATGAACCTCATTGGTTCTTGCTGAAGCTCAAACGTGATGCGTAACACAAGAATGAACCTCATTGGTTCTTGAGGAAGTTCAAACGTGCTGCGTAACAAGAATGAACCTCATTGGTTCTTGCTGAAGCTCAAACGTGCTGCGTAACACAAGAATGAACCTCATTGGTTCTTGCTGAAGCTCAAACGTGCTGCGTAACACGAGAATGAATCTCATTGGTTCTTGAGGAAGTTCAAACGTGCTGCGTAACAAGAATGAACCTCATTGGTTCTTGCTGAAGCTCAAACGTGCTGCGAAACACGAGAATGAATCTCATTGGTTCTTGAGGAAGTTCAAACGTGCTGCGTAACAAGAATGAACCTCATTGGTTCTTGCTGAAGCTCAAACGTGCTGCGTAACACAAGAATGAACCTCATTGGTTCTTGCTGAAGCTCAAACGTGCTGCGTAACACGAGAATGAACCTCATTGGTTCTTGAGGAAGTTCAAACGTGATGCGTAACACAAGAATGAACCTCATTGGTTCTTGAGGAAGTTCAAACGTGCTGCGTAACACAAGAATGAACCTCATTGGTTCTTGCTGAAGCTCAAACGTGCTGCGTAACACGAGAATGAACCTCATTGGTTCTTGAGAAAGTTCAAACATGATGTGTAACACAAGAATGAACCTCATTGGTTCTTGCTGAAGCTCAAACGTGATGCGTAACACAAGAATGAACCTCATTGGTTCTTGCTGAAGCTCAAACGTGCTGCGTAACACGAGAATGAACCTCATTGGTTCTTGAGAAAGTTCAAACATGATGTGTAACACAAGAATGAACCTCATTGGTTCTTGCTGAAGCTCAAACGTGATGCGTAACACAAGAATGAACCTCATTGGTTCTTGAGGAAGTTCAAACGTGCTGCGTAACACAAGAATGAACCTCATTGGTTCTTGCTGAAGCTCAAACGTGCTGCGTAACACAAGAATGAACCTCATTGGTTCTTGCTGAAGCTCAAACGTGCTGCGTAACACGAGAATGAACCTCATTGGTTCTTGAGGAAGTTCAAACGTGCTGCGTAATACGAGAATGAACCTCATTGGTTCTTGAGGAAGTTCAAACGTGCTGTGTAACACGAGAATGAACCTCATTGGTTCTTGCTGAAGCTCAAACGTGCTGCGTAACACGAGAATGAACCTCATTGGTTCTTGAGGAAGTTCAAACGTGATGCGTAACACGAGAATGAACCTCATTGGTTCTTGCTGAAGCTCAAACGTGCTGCGTAACACGAGAATGAACCTCATTGGTTCTTGCTGAAGCTCAAACGTGCTGCGTAACACGAGAATGAACCTCATTGGTTCTTGAGGAAGTTCAAACGTGCTGCGTAACACGAGAATGAACCTCATTGGTTCTTGAGGAAGTTCAAACGTGCTGCGTAACACGAGAATGAACCTCATTGGTTCTTGAGGAAGTTCAAACGTGATGCGTAACACAAGAATGAACCTCATTGGTCTCTTGACAAATTATAACATGGATAATTTGTTTTCAAAATTGCCAATAAAGCAGTGCCAAAATGCACACAATATAGTGTAATGTGACACACCAGCTACTTTTGATATCAGCTAAGGCACATTTTATTGTTAATATGGTCAATAATCAACATGGCAAGTATACATGCACACAAGCATGATAATACTTCACAGATTTAGTTAATACACTTCAATACTCTTCAATTAATTTAACATCTTTTGACACTGTGCATTCTATCACACATCGGTGTAGCTCATCAATATTAATGGTTGTAGATTTGACACGCTCTCTGTGAATGGATAAATCATTCAGAATGAAGAGGGTTTTATGCATCAGCTGCAAAGGTCACATCACTGATTCTTGAGGAGAATGCTCTCACTTTCACCCTAGTGCACTTGCTAGTGCACACTACACTGAGCTGGATTCTCAGTTCTGATGATGCAATTACACCTTCACAGCACCTTTATAACCCATCCAAAGCCTGATTCACACCCTGTCCGAGTGGAGTTTTGGTTTAGGGTCTTTTATGATTACGCTACACTATATGAGCGGTTAAAGGGCCAGTTCAGCCAAAAAATATCATTCTGTCATCATTTACTCACCCTTGACTCGTTCCAAACCTACATGACTTTCTTCCTTCTGTGAAAGAACAAAAGGAGAAGTTTAGCAGAATGTTCCCACTCCTTTGAATTCAATGATAATTAATGAGGATATTACAAAAATGAAAAAGCACCATAAAAACACCATTACAGTCGTAACTTTAGCTAGTGCTCTACATGTTACTTTAAGTTGAAACTCTTTAAAAAGAAATAGCCTAAATAAGTTGTTATTCTCTGATGCATTCTTCTTTCCACCATAATATCTCTCAAATCTTCTTTGCATTTTTGAATATTCAAATTCAGCAGCATAGAAAACATCATAAAGAAAATGCTTAATGTCGCTGAATGCATTAAGACCAAAGTCAGTATACCTTTCTAATAAAACATATAAAGTACAGGCAAGCACACAGAACTTGAACGCAATGCTATATTCATATTCTGGGTTTATCTTCTTAACTGTAGGCTTATAGTGTGCATCATCAATAAGGTGTATATTGAATTTCATCTTTTATTATCACTGTCTTAAGGTGTGATTACGTTTACCGTTGCTCTGCGAAATTTCGTAGGCGAAATCCAGTCATTCCAATAGTAATCCATGTGTTCGGAAGCTTCGCATGAGGGTGTTTAAAAAAAAAAGAAGCATTTTTTTGGTGACATTTTTCTCGCAATTGTGAGTTTATCTCTCAAAATTCTAAGAAAAAAATTAGATTGCAAGATCGCGCAATTGCAAGAAAAAAAAAGCCAGAATTTTGAGAGAAATGTCAATTTTTTTTGCTGTTGTTATTTTTAACACCCAATGTCACAATTATCTTTTTTTATTCCATGATGGAAACAAGCTTCTCTAAATATGAGAAAGATCCGAGTGCCTAAAAAAGTAAACTGATTGGATGCTAATAAATCAATAATATTGTGTGGTTTCAGAAGACATTACTGTCTTAGTCACTTTAGTGTGTAAAAGAGCTGCGTGAACACAACTCATGCACGATTGGAGCGACACAAGCAACAGTAAATGATGACAGATATACGTTCATATCTGAACTTCATTTAAGGTCTGCGAAGGACAGTGAGGATCTGCACTATGTTTGATAGTGTGAGCACTGCATTCTGGGAGGACTTCTGCTCCTGAAGGCATATTGTTCACGTTTTCTTAAACTGAGCAGATGAAGCCCTCTCGCTGTTTCCCGAAAGCCTGTGCTTATCTGCTGTGTCAGGACACGAGGACGACTTCAGCTTTGGAAACCACAGCGTCTGTTGCTCGAGGATGAGACAGGCGCAGGACGGGCTGCTTTAAAGCACTTTAAACCCCTACAGAGGACATGCTGTGAAGGCATGACAGTGTATACAGTGTGTATTTAACACAGAGACACGTGTCAGTTCTGGGACGGCGCACCATTCATTTATTTCCATACAGAGAAAACACAGACAGGAAATGTTATCTAGAGAAAAGAGCTATATCATATGATGCATGCTCAATATAAAGCTCATTAGCTCAATAATGCTTTAATAAGAAATATCACATGGAATTTACACAGCACACATACTGATTAAATCAAGAAAAAAAGCCATTATGCAAAATCACTGGGTGAGAGTAAATATCGAGCCACTGAAAATATCAACGAAACCTTTAAACTAGTCAGAAATTGCTTGTTTACTATCTCAAGATTTATTATTATTAATATTATCCTTGCTATGTTTATGGTAGTTTCAAGATTTTTTTTATAATTTTTGTTTACCTCATTGGAAATCTGTTTTGCTATTTTTATTTTATATTTAATTTGGGAATTAATATAATTATAATATAATGTAATATACAATATATTAAATATATCATATAATATTCAATATTTAATATTAAATTTAATATGATATTTAATCATTTCTGTCAAGATTTAGGATTATTAACAATTATTATGCATACCACATATACTGCATGGTAGTTTCAAGATTTTTTTTTTAACCTCATTTGCAGGATTTTATTCATTTAAAATATATCATGTATAATATTCAGTAGCGTATATATTAATTGTTACACATAGTATAAAATATTATATTTTATATTTAATCATTTATCTCAAGAATTATTCATATTAATATTGTTCTTACTAGATATTTTTGTAGACTTTTTGAATAATTTCTGTTTACATTATTGGCAGATTTTATAATTCATTAATAAAAGACACCATTTATCATATTGAAAATCATATAAAATATTTTATATTTAATATGATATTGAATATTATATAAGATCTGTTTTAATATATTAAACATAAAATAAAATATTATTTTGTATAGAAATATCTGTATTTAATATGTAATATAAAACCAGTTATAATTGTAAAGGTCTTGATATTGAAACGACAATATCTAATAATAATTCATTGAAGAGCTTAATGAAGAAAGTTATGAAACTGCTGGACCCTCGGTTTCAGAGACTGTATGAGGTCTAAATGAAGTAAAATGAACAGAGATGTTAAAATATTCCATATGGATCCTTTAAACTGGAATTTTAATGAGTACAATAATTTTACAACTCCGCACAACTTGAAATGAAGTGCTAACGTGGCTTTACTTTTAGCATGACTAGCTTCCTGCTAAGCAGTGGAGTCAGTGTTTTATGAGGCTAATGTAGCCTGCGTTCGTTTGTGAGCAACTAAATTAATTGCCGTGGGTCGAGTGAAGAGATCAGGGAGTTTTACCTTCATTCGGAGGGTTTTACACCAGCTGTCCAGGAGAAAACACCATATCTGCTCGTCATTTTATTTCTATAAACTGTTTTGCTTGCAACAGCAAAAGTTCCGACTCTCGGGCACCACTGCACAGTTTTAGCGTTCGCTTGGTTAATATAAATATCCTTGCGGCTAATATATGCAAAAGTCAACATGAACGATAGTGATAGTGATAGCATGCTAATCAAATGATCATCCTGAAAGACTTCAGACCCTAGAGACCCATCGACACCCACTTTTTCTTGACTTGATCCTTTAAATGGTTTAATAAGATGTGAAGAGTCTCTTAGCGCCTCTCGTGTGATCATGACCTTTCTGACAGTGTTTGACGGTGGATGCTCATGTAATTGATTCTGTGACACAGGCCTTTTAGTATTTTTCTACACGGCCGACATGTGTTTGTTAGCGGCGAATGAAATAACACTCTGGTGTAAACTGAATTACGTGAAATGCCATCACAAGGCGATTTTAATATTTTCATTTGGAGAATTAATTAACTGAACATGCATGAATGACATATAACGCCCCTGAGATTGAAAATAAACAACTGGATTATGAAAATGTGAGTGATGTTTGACTAATTAGAACACACAAGTATTACAGCAGTGGCCATACATTCCAGAAAGATTTTGTTTATTCTAGCACGTTTTCATCCTTCATAATCGCTCAGGTGTCGCACACATTGGGTCAAGGGTTACTGAGCACACAGTGTCTGTACTTGTGAACCGGATCAATAAATTGAGCATCAAGCGATCCGTAAGGGGATAATCATTAGTTCAGATGAGAGCAGCTCTTGAAACATCAGGCTAAAGCCGACTCTTCTCCACCTACAGAAAACACATCGTGTCTAAGGTTAGGAAGTGACACTTTCACAGCCTCATCAATGGCGTGAACATTTTGTTCTTCCCAGATTTCACTGTTAACTTTGTCCCAAGCACACGTTGGATTGTCTAACAGGGGATTAGCTTAATATGTTGCGATTGCAATTTGAATGTAAGGAAATAGAATGAATTGCATTTAAAGAAATTCATATGGCTGTCATTTTTAACTAGAAATACAACATTTTGTTCAGACAGACTTTTGCTTCTGGTTTGACTTGTTTTGAAATAAATGTAAAAGGCATTACATTTTGGGGATGGATGGATACACAGACAGACAGACAGATAGACAGACAGACAGACAGACAGACAGACAGAGACAGATAGATAGATAGATAGATAGATAGATAGATAGATAGATAGATAGATAGACAGATAGACAGATAGACAGATAGATAGATAGATAGATAGATAGATAGATAGATAGATAGATAGACAGATAGATAGATAGATAGATGGATGGATGGATAGATAGATAGATGGATGGATGGATGGACGGACGGACGGACGGACAGATAGACAGACAGACAGATAGATAGATAGATAGATAGATAGATAGATAGATAGATAGATAGATAGATAGATAGATAGACAGACAGACAGATAGATAGATACGCAGACAGACAGACAGACAGACAGATACAGTAGATAGATAGATAGATAGATAGATAGATAGATAGATAGATAGATAGATAGATAGATAGATAGATAGATAGATCGATAGATAGATAGATAGATAGACAGAAAGATAGATAGATACAGTAGATAAATAGATAGATAGATAGATAGATAGATAGACAGACAGACAGACAGACAGACAGACAGACAGACAGAAAGATAGACAGACAGACAGACAGACAGACAGACAGATAGATACAGTAGATAGATAGATAGATAGATAGATAGATAGATAGATAGATAGATAGATAGATAGATAGACAGACAGAAAGATAGACAGACAGACAGACAGACAGACAGACAGACAGATAGATAGATAGATAGATAGATAGATAGATAGATAGATAGATAGATAGATAGATAGATAGATAAACGGATAGATAAACGGATAGATAAACGGATAGATAGATAGATAGATAGATAGATAGATAGATAGATTTAGACTTGAATTAGACCAATCTAAGTTTCTATGACAAGAAAAAATATTAGATGACTAACCTGCAATACTAGTTATGCAACAGGTCTAGGTAAGCAGCGAACACGCACGCACGCACACACACACACACACACACACACACTCAAACAAGCCATGTAAATGTGCAGTGAGATGGTAAAACTGTTGTGTTTGAGTACATTTACCTCAGCCTCACACACACCTTTAACATCCCCTGTGTCTCTGACATTTACAGTGTGTTTGAGGGAAGCGACACTGTGGGCAACATCAGGGCTCTCGGCAGACGGTGTGTGTGGCAGGAACGTGTTAAACTCACAGTGTTAATTACGCTCCCAGATGATGCGAAACGTCTGTAATGAGGCTCCTGGGAACCTGGTACACAAATCGCATCATGCCACAACTAAAAGAGATGAGAAAAGAGGAGACAATGACACAAGGTACTGAACCTGAGGAACTGGGTTTATAAAGACTGTGTTGTTTATGAAAGCTGTATGGAGCAAACGTAACTTGAACTTAGTGTTATTAATTATTGGTGTTTCCTGAAATCATGTATGGTTGAGGAGTGTTGTTACTACTTGATCAGATTCACCAATTTGACCTGCTGGACCAAAAAACTTTGCATTTACACAGTCAAACACTGCGGTGCTATTTTATCTTATAGCTTTGAATTAGTTTTTATATTATTCATGTTCATTTTAATTGAGGTAAAACTTTGTGTGTGTGTGTTTTAATGTCTGTCTAAGTTTTTATTTCAGTTTCAGTTATTTTAGTAAATCCAGTTAAACAAAAATGAAAATGAGAATTGTTGCCTTGCCAACAAGATAATTTTTTTTTTACTATTAGTTATATATAATATCCCTGTCACATTTTCTTCAGATAATATAAAAACAGTCTGAATACAGACTTGTTATATATTATATAAATATCATTAATACAACCACTATAGCAACTGGTAATAAAATACGACGAATGGGTTTATTTGTCTCTGTTATTATAAGTCCTGTTTGAAATCTCATTCGCACCTTTCAAAACATGAAATAATGCTGCTTTCTTTAATCAAAATGCAGGTGTTTGCAGCGTCTTGATATCGGCTATCCAGCTGTCCAACTGTGAAAATACATTTCCACCTTCCCTGTCAAAAAAATGAGCATTAATCATTAACTGACAGACAAACAACTAACAGAAGAACACATGAGGACACCTAAAAGAAAAGCAACTACAAAAACCCAACAATAACAAGAACAACACGATGTAAGTGCTAGACAGTTAGCTAACAATGTTTTAATTTTAGGCAGAAACAATGAGCTCACTGAAGTAATTATTAGAAGTTGTGAACATAATGATTACAATAAAAACGTAGCATTGGTGCATGTTGATGGGCATCCAGAGATAAAACTGAAATGCAAATGGAAAATAATTAGCGTTGCTGCTGTTCATAACATTAACAAAGATAATCATGTGCATTTGATCTGATTTAACTACAAGGTTATGAGATGCATTATGTTAATGCTTGGCTAAAGAGATGCGCCTTTAATCTAGATTAAAAATTGAATTGTGAAATTTAATCCCCATGCAGCCTTAGTAATAACCCAGGAGTTTCAACACAACAAATCCACACAATCTAACAAACAGTTGAGAGAAACCTGGCAAAGACAATCCTTGTGTTTGAGCAGAGCTGCCTCTTCTCAGCGTGAGAAAAATCGCGAACCTACGGAGCCCCTAAAGGGACGTGGTGGTGGAACATTTTTTAGGATGGGAGAATTTTTTTTTTTTCAAATCTTTTGCGTTCCCTCGCAAAACTTTTGCGTTCCCCCGAGAAACTTTGCGTTCCCACGCAAAACTTTTGCGTTCCCTCGCAAAGATATTTGCGTTCCCACGCAAAACCTGTTTTGAGCTCGGACAAACACGTTTAATGTCCCGCTGGCAGTGAGAGCTCCGTACGTTAATGGAGCGTTTCATAGTGTTTGAACTTGGACTCAGATATAAAGATGCAGTCAGTGTTTAACTCAAGGAGTTAAACAATATGGTGGCAATATTCACATAGGCTATTCGAACGTCCCTATTCTTGAGCTAAACGTTGTTAAAGCACAAAGACACCTATTTACAACCACAGTAACCTAGACAACGAGTACAACCCAATTCTCATCAAAACAAGCTTTTATAATAGGCTAAATGGATCTCTATGAGCAGGCGGCTGAGAGACAAGCTCAAAGGGACCGTCTGCAAAGTGCAATATAACCCAAAAACGACTACACCTCAACTCATAGTCAAAAATAGTCATTGACTTCAATGTTACAAACTGTAGTGCCACCCAATTCAGTTTACACTAGAGGCTGACATTTTTTCGGGAATCCCACGGGTCACGGGATTCCCGTGGGATTCCTGCAGGATGGGAGTCATCTTTGCTATTAATCACGGGATTTGGACGGTACAGGATAAATGGTTAACGGGAGCAGATGGGAGCGGGAATCAACCAATAGCAAAGATGACAAAAAAAGAAAAAAGTAAATGCACCATTTTGTAGTTTCCTTTTAATACGCCTACATTGTAACGCAATTAAAAAATAACTACACGACCCAGCCGTCCCAGAAGCCATCAGTGCTTTTTGTCACGGCTTCCCGCCGGAATTCAAAGAGCAGTGATGGAGGGAGCTAACAGCCACGGAGAAGTCGATGTGGCAAAAAATGATTTACAGCGCAAAGTCAGAAGTAATGACATGTCTATTAAGTTCACAGAACTGGTCGGAAAGTCTGAAATATTATTTAAGTTTATGAGAGTAGAATGTGACGGTGATAGCACGATGTACGCTGCTTGTAAGACATGCTTAGTCTTAGTCAAGTACGCAAGTGATGCATTTTGTTCCTACACAGCAACATATAACTAAGATGGACTCATTATGCAGGAGCATAATTGATGAAAATCGTTAACATGTAATTAAAAAAAACTATAAATGTAAACTATAAATGTATTGTTTACTCAACAATAAATGAGTAAAATGCAGCTTTATGTGCTGTTTGGGTTTATTAAACTATTGTAGACATGGTGTGAACTATGTACTGTTTTTCTTTTATTTGCTGTCTTCCATTTTCTGGAGAAAATCTAGAAACAGGGGCTCATCAGCTGGTCTAAAACAGGATGGAGAGCAGATTAAGCAGATTATTCTATGTATTAACTAAACACTAATTGAAGAAAAAAAGATATGGGAGCGGTACAGGAGCGGGAGTCAGTTTAAACAGGAGCGGGATGGGAGTGGGAGTCAATTTACCAGGAGCGGGATGGGATGGGATTATTTTTTAAACTTTGGTCTGGGAGTGGGACGGGACAAGATTTCTTTCTATGGGAGTGGGACGGGACAGGAGTGAAAATCCACTCCCGTGTCATCCTCTAGTTTACACATCAATGGTGACCCACTGGTCATACTACACTGCTTTTGCACATTTTATATTATGAAAAATATTCAATAACTTCACTGTAACACACCAAATTTAGTTCACACATCACCGATCTGTTGGTTATAGGCCTACAACACTTAGTTTGGGAAGTAATTGCACATAAAAAATAAGTAGGCCTATTCTTTACACAAATTATATTGGTACTGTACGCAGCGTTTGCATTATATTTGCTTACTGAATTTGATGGCATCACTGTATAACAGTGGAGTTATGTAAAATTTGTATCAAGCAATAATAAAAGCAGTAGCCTATACCAATTATTGCACCATGCTGTCACTAAACTTAATAAAATTATGTTTTAATTTTAAAACATAATTTTAGGTTTTATTATGTCCCCCCCCCCCCCCCCCCAAATTATCTTTATTCTCACTCCAAGCTAAACTCAAAAGTTGGCAGCCCTGTGTTTGAGTAAAGCGTCGAATCAAATTAAACATCCTTTGATATCATCTGTGTGCTTATATAAGTCATCATTCTCAAAGTCAAACCTCTGGAGTCTGTCCAACGACATCCAGTTTAAACCGAGAACAAATCTCAAACAGAAAAGTAATTATTTTCTCCTTTGAAAAGCTAATTATCACTTTAAGTCTTCTGCTGTCAGATCCTCAATTATACATAATTACATTAGCAAACCCTTCCAGGAGAGGAAGTCTGTGACACACTGTATCTTATCAGCTTTTCATGTTACCGAAATCAAAAATCTGCGAGAAAACTAGAAGAGAACTGAAGACGGCCTTCGGATTTACTTGTGTGTGTTAAGAGACCATCAAATTTATCAATTGGCACTTTGACTCGGCACACTTATATCCTTTTCACTCTGGTATTTTGAGTGTAATTCTCAGATATATAGAGTTCATGAATTATGCATAGATTCATATGGCTCCATTAAGCTTTCTATATTCAACTTGAAGCCAGGCGGCATGAAATTGTAGAGTTTAATGTCGCCTTAAAAGAGTATTTATCACGTGCAAATCACAGATACAATTTACCTGGCAGTTATTATTTTTCATAGCGAGATAAGACGCGAGGAACACATTTACACAAAATGGACCTACAAAGGTCAACGTATTTGCTAAACCTCAATTGCAATATTTTTTTATTTAAATAAGCCAACACGAGCAACAGCATTATCAGCATTTTGCCATAATTCTTGATTTCACATATTGTTAGAGTGAATACAGATATTAAGAAGCAAAGCACAAAAACAGACCCTGTAGATGTTGCTTTGCATGTATTTTATTTCGATGTTTTGGTTTCTTATGGTTAAATATGTTTATTTTTCCCCATTGAACATTGACTGAATATTAGTAATCTCAGTTTTAAAAGCATCCACAATGGGGTTTTTTTCATTTAAAGTGCCCCCATTATGCTCTTTAAAGGGTTCCTAATTGTGTTTTGGAGTTCTATACAATAGATGTACATGCATCCGAATTCAAAAAACATTTTTATTTTCGCATAATATACATTGCAGCATCACCTCTTCTCAGTGTCTCTCTAAACTCCGCCTTTCCAAGAGCCTCATCTGCTCTGATTGGTCAGATGGCCCAGTCTGTTGTGATTGGTCTACTCTGCTCTGATTGGTCAGATGGCCCAGTCTGTTGTGATTGGTCTACTCTGCTCTGATTGGTCAGATGGCCCAGTCTGTTGTGATTTGTCTACTCTGCTCTGATTGGTCAGATGGCCCAGTCTGTTGTGATTGGTCTACTCTGCTCTGATTGGTCAGATGCCCAGTCTGTTGTGATTGGTCTACTCTGCTCTGATTGGTCAGATGCCCAGTCTGTTGTGATTGGTCTACTCTGCTCTGATTGTTCAGATGGCCCAGTCTGTTGTGACTGGTTTACTCTGCTCTGATTGGTAAGATACCCAGTCTTTTGTGATTGGTCTACTCTGCTCTGATTGGTCAAATGACCCAGTCTGTTGTGATTCGTCTACTCTGCTCTTATTGGTCAGATGGCCCAGTCTGTTGTGATTGGTCTACTCTGCTCTGATTGGTCGCATGGCCCAGTCTGTTGTGATTAGGGATGGGTACCGAAACCCGGTATTAAACGGGCCCCGGTGCTGAATTATGAAAGACCGCTGGATCGATAAGCTCGGACGTTATCGGTTCTGCTGTCGGTACTGGAGAAATTAAGAAAGTACACGCGCCATTTATTATTGCTATTAAGAAATTATTATCTTGCAAATTTAATCTCGCCAGCCACTTCTATATATAATAATATTAAACCATTTGTCTGTGATGCATTTTTGCTAAAGAGAGAGAGTGTGTGAGAGAGAGAGCGATCTTTCACGCGGAGCCACGGCGCGCACAACACAACAGCCCTGCTTAATGAGTGACGATGAGGACAGAACTAAACATTCAAACGGTTACACTTTAGATATTTGATATTAAACTAATTTTATTTTAGATTTAGATTTTGGCTTCCAATGATTATAAAAAAGATGATATTTGAGGTAAAACCATTAAAAACTAAAGCCACATTCTCTCCAGCGCAACTTCTTCCCTTCACAGCGGTGCGCTGTCATTTCTCCCTAAAACCCAAACGTAACGGCAGAATCTGCACGATCGGTGATTGTTGTAAAATGTAGTCTATAGGCTACTGTTGCTAAACTGACACGGACGCGTTTGATAATAAAAGGCTATTAAAAGTACCAAAATTGAGCAATAGACGCTGTTCCAAATGCGGCGCGCGCTCGAAACACACCGCAACGAGACAAGCAACGTATATTTTGGGCTTCGTGTGCGCATCTAAACGATCAAATATGTCAAAATGGCCGTCTTGCAGATTCACGTAAACCGTTTATTCACTTAAATACAGTTTATGTCTTAAATGGGCGTAAATAGTTTTAAGAAAATATGATGCGTAATAATGATTAGATCTGCATTTGGTCTTAAAGAGGCAGCGGTCTAATGATCCTGCTGACGATTGCTCCATTAATGTGAATCAAACAACAAAAGGCAAAGAGAAATTCAGTCGCAGCTCTTGAATGAATAATTTTGGCTTTTATAAGCTTTAATCTATATCTATGATAAACTATGCAGTGTTATTTTACATCTGACTTTATTAGATGTCTTTTTAGCCCATTACTCCTGAACAGTAATGTCAGTAGACATTACTGAAATTAAAGAACTGGGTATATAATTTGTATATTTGTTTTATTGCATACTTTTTTTTTTTGTTTGACCATTTGACCTATGTCTTATGTATATAAAACACAAAAGCCTGCACCCTTCTGCATAACATAAATGTTTTATTTGTTTTGTTAAAGCATTGCTTTTATATATATTTAACATTTCAGAATATAAAGCAATATTAATTATGTTCTAAATAATTTTTTCCCTTTTTTTTAAAATATAACAAAAAGAACCGATAAGAATACCGTTAAAGTACCGGATCGATAAGGAGTATCGGTAAGAGTAGTAATACCGTTAAAACCTTAACGATACCCATCCCTAGTTGTGATTGGTCTACTCTGCTCTGATTGGTCGCATGGCCTAGTCACAGAAAACAGCATAAACTCTTCCAGTCTCAGCTACAACTACATTGTTTGAGGAACAAAGTAGACTTTGTTTGCTGGCAGCCAATGAAGACCATAGGCTGGCATTATGGAAATGTGTTTCTTTGATCTTTGAAATTCGGCAGACCTTTAACATTCACAAACAACTATAATACATACTAAAAGATAATATAATATATCACACAAAATGAAAGATAATATCCGAAAAAGTATGGGGGACTTTAAAGCTTGTATGAAATCAAAAGAAATTGTACCTTTGCCTGCTGTTTGGTAACTTGGACTGAATCCTCCTGTTGTGTTTCTACCATCGGTGTGGAGTGTCTTTGTGTTTAACACACTTACTGCCAGAGGAACAACAGCACATTCAGCTAGAGTAATTAATGATGATTACATGCTCATGTAGCTCGTGTTGTTGTGCCTCATGCCATTAATCATAATTGGGCTTCCAAAGAATCAAGCCAAACACACAATGACACGTCAGCAGCCTCAGCGTTTCCAGACAGGTAAAAACATTCACTGACGAGATTAAAGTCACATCAGATCGTGATGAATGTACCTGCATCACATCTCAACCCATAGTACACTAAAACAGAGAAACATGTTAAACCAGAGCACTCACTAAAAGTACATGTGGGAATATGGTTCTTTTTTACTGTCCTATTACTTTATAAACTGATTAAAATGTTTAAATCCATTTCATGATATGATGATGAAATATCAGCCAAATTTAAATATATAAAAGATATTATTGTGAAAAGATGAGTCGACCAGTGACTAGCGTTTAATTTGGGGGTAAAAATGAACAAAATTCAATCATTAAGAATTTATTAAAACGGTCAATTAAAATTTATTTAAAATGGCCATTATATAATTTTTTTTTAAATTAATTTTGAATAGCCATTTTTAAAAACGTTTAACTGATTTTAATTATTAAAAAAATGGATTTAATATGTTAATACAATTTATTTCATGATATGATGATAAATTGATAAAATTAAATCCAGAGAATTTACAGTAGTTTCTATTTTAATCTTTTAAATTAAAATAATTAAAATACATTTTTGTGACAGGGCCATGAGTAGGCTGTATCATTGACTAATATCAATTTATTTATTTATATTTATTAAGAATTCAATTAAATAAGTCAATGAATTAAAAATTATGTTTTTGTAAAAATTGTTTACAATTTTTCCATTTTAAAAAATGTTTATCAAATTAATTTTATGATATGATGAAACATTTGTTAAATTAAATGCTGAACATTTGCTGACAAGAGTCTTATTTTTGGGTAAAAATAAACAAAAATAACATTATTGAGAAAAATCAGTTCAAAACTGACATAAAACAACTCTGCAAATAACTTGCAATTGTAAGTTTCAACCACAGATGACGATAGAGAGGTAAAAGTTCTGTAATGCAGTTTAAAGTGAACAAAAAATAAATTAACATCAGCACTAAACTAAATACTTATTAATAAAATAATATTTTACTAAATTTGTATTCCTCTATAAAATGCAGGAACTTCTGGGAACACTATTGGGTGCCAAATAAGGCAAGGCAAGGCAAGGCAAGTTTATTTATATAGCACATTTCATACACAGTGGCAATTCAAAGTGCTTTACATAGAAGAAATTAAAATAATAAAAAGAAAGAAGAATAATTAAAATAATAAAAAGAAATAAGAATAATTAAAACAGTTAAAAAAATAAAATACAGTACAGTACAAACATTCGGACGAACAGTGGCACAGTGCTCATTCATTAAATGCATAGTTAAACAGAAGTGTTTTGAGTCTGGATTTGAATGTGACTACAGTAGGAGCACATCTGATCTCCTCTGGAAGCTGGTTCCAGCTGTGGCTGGCATAATAGCTAAAAGCGGCCTCGCCATGCTTAGAGTGAACCCTTGGTATTTCTAGCTGATATGATCCTAGTGATCTGAGTGATCTGTTGGGTTTATATTCTGTGAGCATGTCTGCACTGTATTGAGGTCCTAGGCCATTAAATGATTTATATACCAGTAATAATACTTTAAAATCAATCCTAAATTTAACTGGGAGCCAGTGTAAAGACCTGAGGACTGGTGTGATATGTTCATATTTTCTGGTTCTGCTCAGAATCCTGGCGGCAGCGTTCTGTATGAGCTGCAACTGTCTTATGGTCTTTTTGGGAAGGCCAGTGAGGAGTCCATTACAATAATCCACCCTGCTGGTGATGAAAGCATGAACAAGTTTCTCTAAGTCTTGTCTGGAAACAAAGCATCTAATTCTTGCAATATTTTTCAGATGATAGTATGCTGATTTAGTTATTGCTTTGACATGACTACTGAAACTAAGGTCTGACTCTAGTGTCACACCAAGATTCCTGACTTGATGTTTAGTTGTTTGACCCCTAGAGTGAAGGTATGCGTTCACCTTGAGAACTTCATCTTTGTTTCCAAATGCAATGACTTCAGTTTTGTCTTTGTTTAACTGAAGAAAGTTTTGACACATCCAACTGTTGACTTCATCGATGCATTGGCACAGGGAGTCAATTGGGCTGTAATCGTTAGGCGATAGGGCTAAGTAGATCTGTGTGTCGTCTGCATAGCTGTGGTAAGCAATTTGGTTCTTTCTCATTATTTGGCTCATTGGGAGCATATACAGGTTGAACAGGAGTGGCGCAAGAATCGAGCCTTGAGGGACTCCGCATGTCATAGATGTCCACTCAGACTTATGATCTCCTATACTCACATAATAACCTCTCCCATCTAAGTATGACCTGAACCATTTTAGGACTATCCCAGAAAGCCCCACCCAGTTTTCCAGCCTGTCAAGAAGTATGTTATGATCGACAGTGTCAAATGCAGCACTGAGGTCGAGTAGTACCAGCACTGATAATTTGCCTGAATCAGTATTTAAGCGAATATCGTTTATTATCTTTATGAGCGCTGTCTCTGTGCTGTGGTGCGGTCGGAAACCAGATTGAAAATTGTCAAAGGATCCATTCGAGCATAAGAATTTGTTCAGCTGATTGAAAACAACTTTTTCAATGATCTTGCCTATGAAAGGAAGATTTGAGATCGGCCTATAGTTGCTTAATATGGTCTTATCCAGATTGTTCTTTTTCAGGAGGGGCTTGACAACTGCAGTTTTCAGGGAGTTTGGAAAACTCCCAGAGAGAAGTGAGGCATTTACCACTTCTAGAAGATCTGCTTCTAAACTGTTCAACACACTTTTGAAAAATGATGTGGGAAGTGTGTCAAGAGCGCATGTTGATGTTTTAAGGTGCTGTACGGTTTCTTCCAAAATTTTGCCATCAATTTCTTTGAAGTCAGACATAGTAACTAATTTCTCAGGTGGTTTGATCTGTCTAACCCCAGGGCAACTCAAGGATGTGCTGATCACCTTTCTGATATTATTGATTTTCTCAGAGAAGAAAGAAGCAAACTCACTGCACTTGTTGTCTGAGAGCATTTCACTAGGAATCTGGCTTGGGGGGTTTGTCAGTCTCTCTACAGTAGCAAAAAGAGTGCGTGTGTTGTTTAAATTACTGTTTATAATATTTGAGAAGAAAGTCTGTCTAGCTTTGCCTAGTTCCATATTAAAAGCATGGATGCTGTCTTTGTAGATGTTGTAATGGACTACAAGTTTTGTCTTCCGCCACATGCGCTCTGCTTTTCTGCATTGTCTTTTCATATTTTGCACTGCTGTTGAGTTTCTCCAAGGTGCTTAAATAAAATAAAATGGTTCGGTGAATCTTTTTTTAAAACCAGGTCAAAAATATGAAATCCACAGTAATCGTTAAGTTAGTAGTGTCATTGCTGTTGCTCTCACACTCTTATAGATAGCATGGTTTAATTATAATCAAAATGATTTTGTCAGTTTTATGGAAAGAAACATAGAAGGACTAAAACTGCCATGCATGAGATGAAACAACACAATGTGCACCATTGAACATGAAATGCTGCTTTTAATTCCTGAAACCTCTCCATATTCAAATATAATTCATCTAATTGAAATGTGAAGGTGTCAAAAGCTCTCTGAGAATGAACGCTCTTCTCACAAATGCATCAGCGCAGATGTGGAAATCGAAGAGCTGATGACATCTTATTTAACAACACGCACTTAAACTGCATGACGGACTCAAGCCCTGATGAACAGATGAGGATCTTCATATCGACCCGCACGGCTGCCGACTAAATATAATTAAATCAGCCATGCAAATGAGTGATCCTGCCTGAGAGCTGTCAAACCCCAATCCTTCCAAACCTCAACCTCCTCCAACCTCTGAACGACTGCATTCGCTGAGGAACTTTGAGGCCGGATTGGAAATCATATTACTTGTTTTGTTTAGTCTTCGCCATCCAAATAAGCCAATTAATGCTCTTTGAATGAAATGTCACGAATCACATTATAATATCATTTCAAATGGTCGGCTATATTTCTTTTTCTTTGTGTTTTCAACGTTGATGATGATGAGAAATGTTTCTTGAGCATCAAATCATCATATTGATTTCTGAAGGATCATGTGACACTGAAGACTGGAGTAATGATGCTGAAAATTCAGCTTTGATCACAGGAATTAATTACATTTTAACATACTGTATATTGACATAGAAAACAGTTATTTTAAATGGCAATAATATTTTACACCAACAAAAAAATGCAGCCTTGGTTGAGCGTCTTTAAAAAAATCTTAATGACTACAAACTTTTGACTGTTAATCAGTGTTGGGTGTGCAACTCTAAAAAAGTACTTGATCACTAGCTACTAATTACATCTTGAAAAGTGTAATCAGATTACTAATTACTCGCTCTAAAAAGTATTGCATTACTTATTAATTACTTTCTAAATCCCATATCAACCTCGACTAGTCGAACAATACAAGTGTAGATATCAAACTCTTTAAATTCTTTCAAATAAATAATTTAAAATTGCATTAATTATTCTTGAACTGATTCTTAAAAACTGCCTAATTATTTAAAGGGAGAATGTTACATTAAAAACACACATTTTTACATACATTGAACATTAAATTTTGATGTTAAATCCACTATTGTTTTATATATAGAATATTTCTATAGTCTATACAGTTTTTTAATGCAATTACATCTTAAATAACTGTAATGGTAACACTTTATTGCGATGGTTCCCTTTAGATATGCTGTTAACTTTGCATGAACATGTCAACTTATTCTATTAACCCAAACCCCTTTTTCTACTAACCCTAGTCTAATAATACTGAACTAATACTCTAATGAGAGTCATCTGACATGCAATGTTACTTATAGTCAAGTCACCTTCATATATACAGCGCTTTTTACAATACAGATTGTTTCAAAGCAGCTTTACAGAGAAAATAATGCAACAAAGTTTGTTTCTAGAAGAAAATAGTGTCATAGTCCAGCTTAAGTAAGTTCAGTGATGGTTCATTTTTGTTGCAAAAAAGTTATTAATTTAGTTCATTTATATATATATATAGCCGCTCTGGAGAAAACCGTGATTTCATCATCCAGCTCAATTCAGTTCTCATATAATGTGTCAATGCAGACAGATCAATAATATTGTTGAAACTTAAGTCAACAGAATGTCTAAAGCGGACCATTAAAATAACGTGTAACCACTGTAATTAAATTAGGCCTACAGAAAAATTAAGAATAATCCCCTACTTTACTTTTTCCAGAGAAAAGTCTACTTAGTAACGAGTTACACCCAGCACTGTTGTTATACACTACAGGTCAAAAGGTTTAGATCGGTAAGATTTTTTATGTTTTTAAAAGAAGTCTCTTCTGCTCACCAAGGCTGCATTTATTTGATAAAAAAACAATAAAAAAAAAAACAGTATTATTGTGAAATATTATGACAATTTAAAATAACGGTTTTCTATTTTAATATATTTTAAAATGTAATTTATTCCTGTGATCAAAGCTGAAATTTCAGCATCATTACTCCAGTCTTCAGTGTCACATGATCCTTCAGAAATCATTCTAATATGCTGATTTTATCCTCAAAAAAATATTATTATTTTCAATGTTGAAAACAGTTGTGTACATTTTTTTTCAAAATTCTTTGATGAATAGAAAGTTCAAAAGAACAGCATTTATTTAAAATAGAATATTTTCTAACATTATAAATGTCTTTACTGTAACTTTTAAACTTTCTATTCATCAAAGCATCATGAAAAAAATGTAAAAAACTGTTTTCAACACTGATAATAATCATAAATGTTTCTTGAGCATCAAATCATCATATTAGAATGATTTCTGAAGGATCATGTGACACTGAAGACTGGAGTAATGATGCTGAAAATTCAGCTTTGATCACAGGAATAAATTACACATTACTGTATATTCACATAGAAAACAGCTGTTTTAAATTGTAATAATATTTCACAATATGACTGTTTTTGTTGGTATTTTTAATCAAATAAATGCAGCCTTGATGAGCAGAAGATACTTCTTTTAAAAACATCAAAAATCTTACCGATCTAAAACTTTTGACCGGTAGTGTACCTAAATGGTATTTTCCTAATGAAAAAAATGTTCATAATGTATTGCTTTTTATATTCCAAAAATGCCATTGTGTTTGGCACGACACCTGCATCTATGTTGGCGTCACATTTCTCACCTCACCTCTTGAAGGAGGAGCACGCTGTGTCCATCATCACCCCGTATCATCACCACAGACGCTCCATGATGGCATTATTGGCGGCATGACTCCTCCTTTATTGGCAATTGAAGAATAGAGTCCCGGGCCGAGCGCAGATCCGTATGAATCTCAGGGACGTTTCGGCAGCACCATTATTCAGATGCAAGGAGATTGTAGACGGTCTGCCGTATCAGCAGTGTGTGTGTGTGTGTGTGTGTGTGTGTGTGTTTGTGTCTCCTGGATGGGAGCCGATTTCATTTCCAGGATTTATGACTTATTGTGTGCTGGCGCAGGATCTTTTAAGGTTATAAACAGGAGGTTTGGTAACTGTTATTCTGCCTCGGAGAAATGTGGGAATTGCAAACGCATACACCTGTTTGTTGACTGGTATCAGTACTCTTCTACACTGCAGTGGAATTGGCATTTAATGCATCATCCTGCACTGTGCAAATCCTCATGGGAGATCTGTGCACATACACATATATGCGAGAAGAAAAGCTTGGGTTTAGTTTACAGAGTTAGGAATATGTTATTTGAATGATAACACAGAGGCATCGTTCATTTCTTATTCCTATCCGCAATGCACATCCTTGCGTATTTATGTGTGTGTGCACTTGTATATATAAATATGAACATATTGCATTCACATTGCGTGTGAATTCTACAATGCATCCCAGTGCATTTCCAATTCCCGTCTGACTAATGTATCTCTGACCAAGGTGACCTTCCACAAACTCCATATTCAACTATTTTATGAAAAAAAGACTGTGAGTTGTGCTTACCTGTGCTTTTTGTGGATGGTTGCCAGGGTGTTATGTGGTTGCTAGGGTGGTCAGAAGAGTTTCTGCTCTGTAGATATAGCTCAGACCCTCCTTTGATGTGCATCTTTGGGTTTGGGTTTTATCGGTGGAAATGTTGCATCTGGTCACAGTAAAGAAACAGCACATGTTATTAAAATCACTAAATCCAATAGAGCTCTTGCTGTATAATAATCTGATAAATCTGATTCACTTTGCTGCTCCAACTCATCCCTAATTTGTGCAGATTTGCTATGCATATGGATTAATCTTTTGTTCTCTGCATATTTTATTGATATGAAAATTACTTTCATGTGAAACTCAGTAAATAAAGGCATAAAGCCAGAGATGAATATTGTGCCTTCTGTTAGAAAGAGGCTGAGATCACCTGATGCAAGGAGCGTATTTGACTTTTCATTTTCAGAGATGTTCCTTCAGGATTGATTTGATATGAATCTGGCACAAACATCACAGATCGCATCAGCATGGTGACAAAAGGGTGTTGTGGAGAATCACACAAATCGTGACTAACAAAAGGAAACAAACAGACCGCCAGCCGGTGCCAATGTTGAGAATAAATCAGAGGAAAAAGCCCTCGTCTTAATGAAGTCGAGGCTGAGAAACATGCGTGGTGCGAACAGAATCTTAATGGCATTGTTATCGATCACATCTTAAAGTCCAGATCCAGCGAGCGTCTGATCTGAAAACAATGAGGTTATCTGAAATCAAAACCGTCTCCCTTGCCGAAGCACATCAGAAGGAACGTTTAACACCTCCCGAAAGCCTCCAGAGAGGCCATCGCATCCAAGCAGGAGGAAAAACACTCTTCTACTCGCTACAAACAAGCAGATCATGCAATCAGGGCCTTGGAGGTTTCCGGCTCTTACGGTTCCTGTGAGTGCAGAACAGCTTGGCAGATGAAGAACTCGACACACACAAGATCAGTGTGTTTGTTTTACAAGAGATTATGGATTTCTTTTTGCCGCAGTGGAACCGGAGTAATTAAAATAAACGTTAATTATTTTTCACTGCTTTACTGTGGAAGATCAACAAATGAACAACCTAAGTGTTTGTTTGCCCTTTCTTGCCCACCAAAACAGAGAGCGGTTCTTGCCCACCCTTTAATTAACTGAATTTATAATGACTTTCTATAATTTCAGAATTTGAATTTCATTTGAATTAAGATGTTGAGTTTTGATCCAAACCATCATTTTGGTTGAGATTGACATTTAAAAGTTTAAAGTGTGTTGGATCGGCATTGACATTTTGATGAAAGTCGACAGATACTAGCCGTGTGTCCATTACCTTTCAAATTGCCCAAATTAAAATTGCGAATTGAAAATACGTCCAATGGAAACGCGTCAATTTTGCAAAAACTCCCATTTATCGCAAAACAGTTTCTGCGCTCGCATGAGGTGGTTTTTCAAGCAATTCGTAAAAGGAATATTTCGCAAAACTGCAATGGAAACAGTTTTTGCGCATTTGCAGGTCACCTGACGTACGTAACAGTCGATCATTCTTTAAAGATGACGCGGTATGTTTGGACAGAAGACGAGACTGAGTTCTTTATTAAACTCATTAAAGACAAAAGCATCACAGGAATACTGGATTCTAAACAACAAAGAAATGCCACAATTTATCAAGACCTTGAAGCAGATATGAGTGAGAAACAGCCAGAAACACCTCATACGT